>JARJDV010008083.1:0-11850 GCA_030264675.1 Anaulacaspis nigra | reverse complement strand
GCGGCGTCAAGTGATAAATGTTAAGTACGTGCAAAGGCATCACTTTTCTGGTTTCATGAAACCCATTAAAGTTTTTCCTTCCGAAACCACCGGGGCGCAGGCACAACGGTCATATCCTTTTTGCGAATCGCATGCCGACTGAGTCTCTAGCTCTTGCTCGTTTTTGGCGGCTCTTGAACAGCTTGTGTCTGGCGGCGAGTGGCGGTGAGCAGCACAATGGTCGTGCACATTGAAAACTAAAAGGTCCTCAATTGCTTCAGCGTCGTGCAGGACACCACGCCATTCGGGCGCACATACGAATGAGACCTATTAATCTCCAGCGAGGTAATTGAGGCGGTATTACACAGTCCATTAGTTCGGCTGTGATCAGATACGTCACGGCGGGAGCGAGCCGGATAAGCCAAGATACTCGCTCTCTCGTGTCCGAATGTTACTCATCTATATAACCTAACTGCTTTATACGATGCCACATATTCTATATGGCTCAGGAGCGATTCGACGTTATCATGCGATTGCCAAATACATTCCTAGACAAATTGCGAACGCAATCGCAATGGCAATGTGTGCGCTAACCGCCTACCGATTTCTTTCATCGCTCGTCATTATGTCACCATGTTGCGAGTGCAATATGCATGATCGCTTTTTGATTGCGAATTTCGCGGTGTTCGTTTTGCGCACGTTTCTTACTTGCGATGCTGTCGACGAAAAGCAATCTTGATTTGTTGTTTTGATCGAACACCGAGTCACAACGAGCGCTGCTTGTTTTCTTCGCAATCTCGCGTGATGGGCAAAAAATACAAACGAGAACAAAAACAAATACTAAGTTTATCGTGCATTTGTATCGAACATGTTGGTGGTGGCGCGTGCGGGCGCGTGCTGCCTCCTCCCGCACTGTGTGTTGTTACATGTTTCCTCCCCATTGGAGTTGGCTGCTTCTTGCACGTATTATCATTAGTGGGAATGTCTGTTGGGAACTTTGATGTACTGATCAAATAAACACGAGTTTTGTTTGTGTATAATAGCTGCGCAACACCGCCGTTGACTGCGAATTGAACGTTTCTGCCACCCCCTCGCCACCCGTCTAAATAAATAACTATTTTGAGAAATAGCATCTTGCTGTAGTCTGCTCCCGTTTGTTTGTCGCTTCAGTACGCGTGCTATGAACGGAAGTGATTTGTTCGAAATGGCTTCTTCGATAGTTCTGCTTTTATACAGTTCATAGCTTGGTGTACGACTGGAATTCAATTAAATTTGATTGCAATTGCAGAATGTCAAATCGAACAAGATCGTCTTGTTTACAGTTTTCAGTTTGAAATTATTTTATAATTAAGTCTTAATCACATTCAATGTTTTATAATAATATAAAAATTGAATTTTTATTTGATTATCTTTTCTATAAAGCGTCCGGAAGCAGCGTAAAGCTAATTGGAAATTAAGTCGTTAGCATTAATTTTTTATGCGCAAGTTTTTCGCGCTCGGGCAGCATAACCGGAAAACAAACAGGTGAGTGATAAAACAGCGATAATGGTCAGCGTATTAAGTATTCACAAAAGCATTTAAAGCAGCCGGTGCGCTCTTTGCGGCTAATGAGAAAAAGATTTAATCGAAAAGCATAATAGGTATAGCGAAACCACCAAAAGCCAATGCCATTGTATTTGTAGTCTATCTATATGTGCCCGGCAGGCAAAAAATGCAACGCCAGAATAGGCAGTGACAAAAAATGGGCAGATCAACTATAAAATAAAAGCAAAGCGCACTTTGTCATCACGAAGCATTCAAACATGTTGTCTTTGACGTCGTTTTGTCCATAAAAATAGCGCCTCGGCCGGAACGCATAACGTACACAGGGGAAAAAAAGGAGTGGAAAATGCCAGGATATATGCGTATCCAATTAAGCCGGAAAACGTACATTGATTCCGCGGAAACAATGAATTCTTCATGCATTGTTTTCCTGTGAGCAGTCAGAGACTTTTGTCAATATTGCAGAATGCGCATTATTATTGAAAATTGTATGGAAATTTCAGAATTATTTAATTAATTCCTTATTTATATCACGCAAACAGAGATAAAATAAAATATAAACAAGCAGGATTAATTAATTCATCAAATAATAGATAGTTTTTAATTAATTTTAATTAAAGCAAATGGAATTTACCTTGGTTTTATATTTTTGTGAGTTTCGTAAGAACAGCTTGCACACAATATTAAAAGAGTTGTCCACACAATAATGTCAATTAGTTCTTCTGGCGTTTTAATTGAAATTCATGTTTTCACCAACTGCAAGCACAAAACATTGAAATACACGCGCAAAAGTGCGGAGAGAGGCAATTTACAAACCGCGATGATTTCGCACCCGGCAATGCATGAACGTACGAGCGAAACGAATGAAACGTTCCGCGCTCGACGTCAAACGATGACTCCGGTGGTGGCGGCAGCTTCAACGGCGGCAACGGTGGCGGCTGCGTTTCGCGAGTGGGAGGCCTCTCTGGCAGCACGCCGCAAACACTCGCGGGCGTGTGTGAGCGCGCACGGCGACCGTACAAGACGCTGCGCGCCGTCGCCGTCGCCGTCGTCGCCCTCAGCGATGTCATCTATCAGCTTGTTCTTTTTGCCTTTCCCAGTCAACATTTTTGATTGCTAATCTCGAACAGCAGACCGAACGCTTACGCACGCACGCTACGACACATACTCGCCGCCCGCCAACTTTATGATCATACATGCTCGCACGCATAAAAAATATTCCTGTGTGGAGGCGGCGCGCGTGAAAGGGCATTCGCGTATAAAGAAGCCGAGACAACTGAAGAAGTTTTTTCTTCGCGCGCCGCGTTCGGGATGAAAGCAGCTCGCTCGCTCCGCTGGGATGCCCAACTTCATTTCCGGCTTCATGGACGCATTTTTACTTTTCTTGTGCTCGCCTTCCTTTTCATTCACAGAGCACAAATATGCGCAATTATTCCGCAAAAAAAATGTATTCTACTTGCATCTTTTAGCAGCAGATTGTTAAGGCATCCTTAAAATTTATGTTTTGTTAATTTACTCTTGAGTTTCAGTTTATGAATTTAATATTTATTTCCATTCTTTCACAATCCTGCGTGGAGGAAAACCACAACCGGAAAAACAGAAATACCAAAACAAACATAAATTCAGTGAGATAAATTTCTTTTATGCATAGCAATTATCCTGAAGGACAATTAGAAATAAAATTTCAACTTGATTCATCTTTTATCGTGCGGTGCGGAATTTGAATTTTAAAACTATAAATTGGAACGAATGCGATATTAAAGAACGAGCGCAAAAAGGAATTATCAATTGAAAAATAATAATCGACTATGTAATCAGTAAGTCTTAAAGTTTTATAGCCGACGCGGAAAAAAGTACATTGCTCGTTTGTAATAATCGTTCATACAAAGAGCATTATATTCTCTAAGCGAACAATGAAAATCGAAATTCTTCTTGATTGCATTGCGCTCGATGAACCTCAGTGAACTAAACCGCGCACCGCAGTTTTGCAATAAAGCTGGACGCAGCGGCATACTTTAAATAACGACTACAGCCGGAAACAATAAAGCTCCGAAAACGATATATGCAGCTCATACTTCGTATTTGCGTTTCGGTTCGATTCACGCACCGGTAAGCGATTATAAAATAAATTACACTAAATTCCTTTACACATTCGAGAGCCGAAAATGATCATAGTGTCAATTATTAATGCGTATGCAACTATGTGGAAATTGCTTAGCGTTAATGTAATTTTAGTGAAACACGCCGAGATTTATCGGGTGACACATTATTTATAAACATATTATTTTGTAAGCGTAATTGCAATTTGTGCTGATTAACGTTTACATATTTGTAACACGCACAAACGAACACACGCTTTTTGGGGTTAAATCGGACGTTCGCGAACGCAAACGCGCTTTATTTAACATTTGGCTTTGACGGATTTAAGTATAAAATCATTATTAGGCTTGTTTGCGTGCTCGTTGCATTGACTGGTATTTACCGAAAATGTGAACGCGAACACACGGCGCAAAGCAGCGCGAGCACTCGATGGACATTTGTAATTAAAATTAGTGCCTTGAAAGGATCGGCCATAAAACACGAACGGATGTCGGTTGAGTGAGAGGCGAAAGGGACCGACTGAAAATTCATAAATTTTCATGATTGATGAATCGTCGACGAAGTAATGGCAAGACTTTAAACATTTCATTATTCAGCGACTAACGGCGAACAAGCAACTTCTTCACCCACTGCGCGTTCGTGTTTCGACTTTATTTTTCGCGAATTTAATGTTTTTATTTAGCCGTTCGCGAATTGTATGCCAACGTTTCTTTCGGCTGTGTACTCACGAAGATTTATTATGTCTTTTTAATGCGATGATCCGAGCATAAAGCAATTATTAATAGCAGCGGAATATTGATAAACAAACATGAATAATAGATAGCACGCTAAGATCAGGAGCGAGTGACATGCGGGTGGGTGAGTAAGTGGCAATGCATTGATGAAATTATGAAGCGATTAATTAAGTTTGCCATGATGCATTTTGGGTATCGTAGGCATCGCGCATCATGCATGATGGCAAATTGCCACTAGTCAAACAGAGCATTATGCACAGGGAGCTCAACCAGTGCCCAACTCGTCGGGTAAATGCATGGGCTTTTTGCCCCATCGAATACACACTAGTTACGGGCGTCATATGTGTAGAACGAAAAGAGCCATCTCATCAGCAAAGAGCCAGTGTGTACAGTTTGCAATGCCTACGTGTGTGCATTGCAACCCCCACAGCATCTGTGCGCGTGCGAGCTACATGAACGCAAATGTTAAAAGCTTAACTAGTATTTAGTTGTCCCTCCCGGCAAACGTGCTGCTCCTCTTCTTTTTGCATACAATAATGACAAACAACAGCCATTGTCTCGCATCCCGCTATATTTACTTCGCTCTGCACATTTTCATCCCCGCACTGCGTTTGCACGAATGTGTTGGTAAACGCGAGCCAGTCATACTAATCCGGCAAATTGATACTTTTCTTCCGAATGCATAAATGTGCGGATATTGTGCACGCGAGCAACGCCACCACCGCCGCATTATACTTGATTCCACCCTTTCGTATAGCATGCGCACAGTGCAGCCAAGAGGGTAGTTTTGTGAAAACTTGAATGCACATGACGGATATGCATTCAAGACGAATAAGTGGCGTTAGGAAATTGTCGCGAGTGGATATAACACGAATATTCGCTGACACATTATGGTAGTTTAGCAAGTTTTTGGAAAATGGTATAAATTGTTGGACGTTATGGGAGCGTAAACATAACTTATTTATATACTGGGCACGTTTATGGCAGTAATCCGATATGGATGTGTCGTATATCTTACTTGCTCGTACATATCTACTTGACGAAGAAAATATGGCTCTTTTGCGAAATGCTCATGGCATCGCCGATGAGCGAATTAAATTTAATCTTTAAAAATCTTCTTTTATTGCAAATAAAATTCCGATACTAATAACGCCATGGCTATAATAATTTCGAAACGAGCCAAATCGTTGCAACAAATAAATTCGTCACTGATCAAAATGCTAAATTCTTAGATTATTTATGAGACGATCATTTCGACGATATTATTGACTGATGAGGTGTCATGCTCTTTTTCTCGTTTAAAAGCGAAATATTTTATCCATAAAAAATGCGGAAGTAGGTGATTGGGGCAAAAAAGAAACAAAGCTAAAAGATGCTTAAAGCTATTAGCGACTAAAGACTTGCAATTTTTTAGAAGTTTTTTTCCTTTGTAGTCGTTTTTGAAGCATACATTATTGCAGCATATTTTTTCGCATTTGAAGTAATAAATCAATAATATATCCGACCCCATTTATTTGCTGAAGACAGATTCGACACTAAAGACAAATAATACGGGCAATTTTGTGAGCGCTTTTGCAACGCTCGCCGCCCGGCAGAGCATATCATTGTCGCCTTCCTTTGAAGGGAGCAACTCTAACAACGACGGCAGCGGCGGCGGTGGCGGTGGTGGCAGGGAATGAGGCGGCACACATGTGCGTAGACATCAAGTGAATGATAAACTGAATTTATCTCTGTCAAGCGCAAAAGCTACTTAAAGTTATGCTCGCGTATATGATTTAATAAACTTATTATTTGCGCACATCAGTGTATAAATAAAATTCTTTGCATTTCTCTCCGGAGAACTGGAGCGAAGGCAGCGCAACGTGTCAAGTCAATTCATCATGTGACAATCAATGGCGCAAAATGGAACAAACAAGTGTAACAAACAGCGTACAAAGTGAACGAATATTGAACGTGGCGCAATATTTACCGCGCCGGTTGATTATTTATGTGAACTCTCGGTGGTGGTCGACGCGAGTTAATGCAAGAAGTAATAAAATAAATCATACGCGGGCACGGGGGGCACTGTATTTTGATGACATTATCACTGCTTACGCTTGTATATTAATAACGCACCATTGTCATGCTGAACATTTTAATATAGGCGAAGATGATAGCGAAATATCTGAGTGAAATTCTCAACAATTTCACGCCCGCACACCACTTGCTGGCGCGTTGCGGAAAACATCTTCGTAATGCGTTATTTTTTTCCGTTCGTCTCTTCAACGCCGAGCAGACTCCGGTGCTTTCTCGTCTTCGTCTTCGTTGTCGTCGTCGTCGTATGCAAAATATGTGTATAAGTAATCCAGGATAATGCTGAAAAGTGGAGTTATAACCTTCCATATTACATTTATTACTCGCAAGCGTAATATTGCGAGCGAACGCGATAATGTAATCTATGTGCTTTATGATATTAAAAAATTATTAAACGCCGTCTTTTCGCCACTTGAATTATGTGTGCGCCAAGCAACAACACTTTACAACATTCGTGCGCGTACCACCCTCATGAATGCTAATGCAGGGAAATTTGTTGTTTACTTTTTTCGTCTTGCACCGAGAGGTGTATTACGTAATGAGAGGAAGAAAATAATAGCTGCTTTATTATGAGACTATAATCGCTTTCAATTAGATGAATAGCCAATAAATCACATGTAATGAACTTCAACGCGAATTATCGTTGAGAGTATGCAAGCGACGTCTGTTGTTGTCTTCTTAATTGTATTTTTATCCATTGCGCGCTAAGAAAACAATTACATGCGAGCACTAAAGTCATAAATTCTCGTACACGGCGCAATTTCTACATTTACGTGAACATAAATTTTTCGTATAATTACTATGTATTATGGGCATGTTTAGACAATGTTGCAAATTAAGGAAAAGTTGCAAAAAGTGAAATATTTGCTACTAAAACTTTTCTCATCCAATGAAGTAATTTTTTACAACAAATTTATTTGCTATATATTTTATACAAAAAAGTTAATTAACAAATTCGCGTTGCGAAAAGTTTGTTGAATTGTTTTGTACTGTGTTTTTTTGTTTTGCTTCTTCGTGTTTTGTACAATTGTATAAAGCACTCACTTCATGTAAACGCTTCTCTCGCGAGTACTTCACTACAAATCATCACACAAGTTAGTCTTTAGCAATGCATGCGTCAGTTGATATGTCATGTGCGCATTATTTGCTTGAGCACACATTCTCATTCCGCATATTTCTTAACGGTCTGGTTCAGCTTTCTTTATTTGCGCGCACGCACACACATATATTTTGTTGTCGGGGGCGGCTCAATAAAAGCTGACATACATTGCGCGCACACACAATTGTTGTGACTCGACGCGCGATGCACTCAGGCAGTTGGAGTGTATACAAAGAAGACAACTACCCGTTGTTCTTGGCTAGCGCAGAGCTCAGAGCTATCGAGTGTGTTTATAAGCAACAAAGTTCACTCTGGTGCATGTGTGTGCCGCTTACGTAACGTATAGTTGGAGATCTCGACATCGGCAACATGAGCTCACCCACCGCCGCTACCGCTGCTGCTGCCGCCAACGTTGCCGCCGCACATAAATATAACTTATCGTGAGCTGGTGAGCTCCAGCGGGGGGCCGGCCGAACGACTTGCGAAGTCACCGCGTCAACCAACCTCCAACCTCCAACCATTCTCTCCTCCACGTATGTCCGCTCCGGTTTTGTTATAAACATAATCGTTCGGCAGCGAGGAGCTAAAGCACCGTATACGGGAATCCTTTTGCGGATTCATTAAATGTCGTGAGAGTCGAAATGGACTTCTTGGATAGCGCGAGCGCGGCATGAGTGTAACGCTAATGCTAAATGATTTTCGACGTTTACGCCGCGCCGCGCTCGACACGATACAATTTCACCGTAATTTCCACAATTTGCTTCCGCACATTCTCATCGGGCTGTTTAAACACGCAATTTAGTTTTTAATGCAGATGCGAGATAAAAACGAGAGCGCGTCCGATTTCGCGGACATTCGGTGGTATAAAGTGGAATATCTGAAGGAGTAGAATAAAAATAAATCGGTCGGCAGGGTTTTAGTTGTTTATGATAATTGTTATGTCAACTAGCTGGTTATTTTTATATACGTCGGTGTGGGATAAGGTTTGCTTAAGTCGGCGAGGTAAAAAAGAAGGAAGATTTAAGAAAATCTGTTACGTGTTTCATAATTTCGCAAACGGGGATGAAAGCGAATTGTAAGGCCGAGAAGAGTTCGTAAAATTTAATTTGATTCTTGCAACTTGACACATAAAATTTGAGAGGCATTAGAAATCAGGTCATAAAGATTCGCACGCGCGAGAATACAATTAGAAATAATTAAATAATTAAAACAAACGACATTAGACGCGCGAGAGCACGAGCTTTGAGTGTGTGTTGCGAGGGATTTGTGCGAGACAATTATTTCCTTTCTGTCTAACCCCATGAAGATTTTTCGATTACGCGTGGAATGCGCATTGCGCCCTCTTGCACGCACACCCGCGCGAGGATATCTGTACTAATCGAAGTGCGCGTGATGGGCGGTGAAAGCATGTGGAAGGGCAGCATGGGAGATAAAGCACCCATTATCAGATCATTAGATTTGAAATGTAGTGTGGCTTAAACAATTCAATTACTTCCGCTACATGAAACTGGAGGCTATAATGTTCCTGTCAGTACCATGCCGAAGCGGTTGGGTCGCTGGTTAGTACAGTGTACGCGCGCCAATACCATTTCGATGGTGGCGGCGGCGTCGGCGACGCAAGAGATAGCGTCATGGGTGGTGCGGGGCGGACAAAGCAATCGCTTTCTTTGCCAACTCGTTGATTTCACGCACGCCAATGTTTCAAGAACAACATACACGACACACGACAAACAATCGGGGGGGACTGGCGTATAAAACGACAAATGAGGGGGACACGCTTGCTCGATTCCATTTTAATTATCGACGATTAGCGGAAATTGCGCGACGTGCAAGCACGGCGCGTCGTAAAAGAAGCGGAGCGCGGCGGCGGCGTGACGTGTATCAATCATGATATGTTTAATAAGGAGGCAGCGTGCACGGATCGCACGCTCCGACGGTTAGCGAACAACCCCGTTCGGTGTAATAAAACAACACGGGGGCAATTCACGAGCGGACGTGATCGCTGTGGGGGCGGAATGCGCTGCGAAACGGCTCTTTAAAACCGGCAGCGGCGGCAGCGATACATGATGCGCGCTTACACACTCGTGCAGACCGAGTAAAGGGGGGCACAGTGAGTGTGTTGTGCCTCTCGCGCGCACGCGACGAAAGAAGAATCAGCGATGCGGCCTCCGCCATCCGTGGAGAGCACCTCAGGCACCGGAGCACTTTTTTCCACAATTGCACCCGCTTTCGCTTTGTACGCGCTCCTGCGCTCGAATCGCACGGGCATCGAAGTATATGGTATGCAATCGTCGAGCTATACGTGACAAGAAAGATGGTTACTATTATTATTCCAGCGTAGCGCAACGAGACCTGCACGACCAAGGAGTGATACCTATACTTGGTGTACGATTTTTTCCCTCTAGATTCTTGCTTGCGAATCTAAACGTTTACTGCGTGCTTACCTCTTTCTTGGTATATTGGACTTTCACATATATTACACATTTACTTTTCCCTTTTCGTCTAGGACGGCGAGAGAAATTTGTTTTATAATTAATGTTTTCTTAACATTCTACAAATTTCCTCGAGACGTAATACGATATACTTATTTATTATTAAGGTATTTATTTCGAAACATATTAGATGTGGTATTTTTATAATATAATTTAATTGAGTTTGGCAATTTTTCATGCTAATGTGACATGTGAAAAATCTCAAGAATTGAGTAAGAAAAATCCATGACAATCTCTCTACGAAAGCCCCGCTTCTCACCAAGATGAAAAAGATAAATGTATAAACATATTAAGGCGTTTAAAAGCGTTCAGTTTTTGCGACCGCTGAAAATACGTCATAAAACTCATAAAAACCGCTGAAATGTAACTTTCCACGCATGAGAAAATACGGGGCGCACAAGTGTTCTGCGAATGAACACACGAATGCCACGAGGAAGAAAAAGTAGGAGGAAGAACACTCGTCATCCTGGCAGGATGCGGGTGAATGTGTGTGGGGGTGTGTGCGCGACACATACAACGCCAACGTCGCTACGCACGTGCACTCACTTGCGGCACATTGCGAAACGCGAAAGAAGAAAGTTATTTCTATGCGAGTACGAATCTTGCCAGCACATTTGTCGAGTCAGCGGGACATAAAACGGAGCGAAAAACGTACGTGAAATGTGCGAAGAAAATATTATATATTATTAACTGGAACTAAAGCGAACGTGTTACTGACTTAATTATTTTATGAAGCCTTTTGCTGTTCCTCCGCCGCGCGCACTACTGCCGCCCACCGAGTGGCGTAGAAATGATGTTTTTATTTTCTTGGGGAACAAAATAAAACTGGTGCACGAGCCAGTTCGCTAGCCAGCCATCAACTTTCTTTATGACTGCCCGAGATGATTATTTTATAATGATGAATGGTTTTAATTAAAACTATTTTTAATTTGCACTAATGCTCCATGCCATACGTGCGCCTATGACTACTTTACCGCGCTACATGTTCATAAAAAACCACCAAGGCATTTGCCGGAAATGTTTGTTTTTCGCATGGGAAAAAATATTTGGGAAATGGAAATGGAATAAATAAATTTTTAATGTTCATGCGCGCAAGGACTATGGGAATCTGAAATTTTTGAGCTTTCAGGTTAATGAAAATTCTCACTAAATAAATAAATTTAAATTTTTCATAAACAGTATTCCGAGAAAAATGTAAACCCGGAAAGCTTTTTATTGTGTCATAAGTCAATAGTCATAAAACGAAAATGTAATTCTGGGATAGATATTTTGTAAAAGAAGCTTGCTATCAACCTTATTACAGATTACATTCGATAAGGATATAAATTTGTTACGGTTGTCCATTTAGTAATTTCTTGATATGTTTGCTCAACGTTTCGAGAGATAGGTACACACAATCATCATATCAGTAATTCATTTACTTTGATCTTCCATATTGGCTGCACTTGCTATTACGACATACACGGCTATTGCAATTCGAAAGCAGACCGACCAGCTTGGCCGCAACGCGGATCGAAAGAAAATTTCATCTCGAATTGGCTCTCCTACCAGCATACACACTCTACCATGCTTGAGCAGTACGTTCTACTTATCCTAATATAAACCAATTCGAACCAAGCCGGTACTACGAATACGTTGGTCGTGCATATAAGTTTCACATATGTCGAGTGGACTTGCACCTAGCGAAAACGAGAACCAGGAAACGAGCCAAAAGCGATGTCAATGCGCACTTGCGGATACGAATATAAAGAGGCTAAAGCGCGATAATGAAATTGTACTCATACTACGTGCCTTTTTCAATAGTCGATATGCGTGCATTGAAATACGTTTT
>JARJDV010008082.1:0-33337 GCA_030264675.1 Anaulacaspis nigra | reverse complement strand
CAATTAAATACCTTAAATACATTGTTGATTTAATATAGATCTATATGGCCCTTTACAGTATATGATTTAAATGAATATTTTCAAATATATTACAGATTTAAAAATTGGAGCGGGTCACTAGTTTTTAAAATATATGAATATCTTTTGAACTAAATATGTTAAAGGGAAGATCTTGAACATACTTTAACCCCACTCTGCATTAAAAAACCTTATGCTATTTGCACTAAAATTCTATCGCACCCGAATTTTTTATGCACCTAAGGAAGTAATTATACTAATTGATTTTATTTTTATTTCAGAAAAACAATATTTCTACCGATAATCAAAGAAGACAGCTACGAAAAAGACGTTTTATTCTACGTGGAATTAGGTGAACCGCAAATGTCAGGCGGTAAGTGTTAAATCCCTGTTGTATTTCCACTGCAATTTTTAGGTAACTCCAACAATGATAGTCTTCTGAACTGGTAACAACATTAAATTACAATACGAGAAATACAATATGAGCAAATTAATCCTACTACACAAAATTTATTATATCGCTTGCTTACGGTGCGATGCGCGTTACAAATCATTGTCATTTGACAGTTCAATTATAATGCAATTATTAGAGTATGAATTTTCCGCTCTAAATAAGTTAATGCGTATAATGCAAATGCATCTTTCAAATAATTTACAATCCCAACCTGCATTGTTGGTTGCGTAAAGAGCATTTGCTTCTGCTATTATTGCTCGCTGTTTATGCAAAGCTAAAACTGCGTGTTTTGCATATAAAAATGGCATTTTTAATGCAAACCTGCAAAGTTATCGTTTTATGGCCGCATTATACCTGTGCAAATTAAATGACAATGTGGGAATTTATACATTGTACATGTGCAAAATTTATTGCTTCAAGAGATGCATTTGCTATTCGTCAATTCACGTATCATAAAATCTGTGCTAAATCAAATGATTAAATTATTATTTCGTACTTTAACATTTTGAGCATGCGCAGTGCTTTCGTGATTT
Source organism: Anaulacaspis nigra (assembly GCA_030264675.1). NCBI lineage: Eukaryota > Metazoa > Arthropoda > Insecta > Coleoptera > Staphylinidae > Anaulacaspis > Anaulacaspis nigra. The sequence continues at coordinate 32,332 of JARJDV010008082.1, read as the reverse complement.
CTATCTTACTCTCTTTCTAACTATCCCTAAATTTTTAGTAAAACATTTGTGGTTTTCAGTAAAATCTTGCGAATTATTTCACTTAAAGTTACTATTGAATGTCATTAATAACAGATGCTAATTTGATAATCAAGATGATGTTGACTAAAAGTTTATATCGATCACTAGTAACTTAAGAGGTTATATGCAGTTGCTATGGTTGAAACATTTTTCAATTAATTTTACATTTTAGTCGAAAATATTATCAATAAACAAACTTTACAAAGTTATTGCTGTTACGGTTAAAAGTTCAACTGACGATAATACATAATAACCAGTAATTATAGATATTCACCGATACGTTTGGTAAATATGATAACAATTTTAAAAATTTATCAAATTTACAGATTTTTTAGATACCCAAACTTTTAATACTAAATTTCTGTACTCAGACTGTACTGCAAATATACAAGGTTTATAAGATTTTCCTGTATTTGCAATGTGTTGATATCAAAACTACTGCTTAATTCCTATATTTCGTATCACATTTACCATTATAACTTAACAATAAAGAATACAAACCTATCAATTGGATAAATTTGCGTAATTTAATAAAAAGTTATCATATTTCCCAAATTGACTGCGGATTACATTATGCATAATTACCGGTTATTATATATAATTTACGGATTTATTACATTACCCGTAACAATTCTAATTATAATGCTAGCATGCCATTAGTGAGTGCATAATTTTATGACCCCCATTGAAAAATGAATACTGTATTTAAATAATCAGAAATAATTGCTTCAAGCAAAATTTAATTTAAATTTAAGTCTTCGTTTAGATATAAATTAATGTAATATTTGTTAACAAACATTTTTATTTTTGAGGTTGGGCTCAAATTAACCACTAATGAAAGTCATTTAACAAAAGTATTTCGCAATTTACTAAATGCAAAAAGACATGTACTGAAAGATTTTAACAATTTCCTTAAATGAAATTGTTATTGTGCAATAGTTGAAAATACGTTATTACCATTCGTAACTGTATCTAACCTCTTACATTAAATAACTAATCCCCGATTTAAATACAGAATAATACTTGATAATAATGCATTTTTAGGTTATAACAATAATATTGAAATATTTCATGTGCGTCTTCTTTTTTGTTTTCATATTCTGTCTGTCTCTCTGCGCGGCCATACACATTGTGCAATTTGTGCCCTCTGCTCATGCACTTTCGTGTATCATCTCCAATAATTCTCCTCTCCAATCAACTTTAAATTAAACCATCAATCAAAATATGTACAATCAAAATGCCATTCTTGAACTTAAATGCCTTTGAAAATACTCTACCTCTGTCACTGTTGTGTTGAGTCTTCTTCCCATGCAACACTGATGCATGCGAAGTAAGTAATCATATCAAGTGTTTCTCTTTTTCTGTCTGTATATTTGAGCTCGCTCGTTGATTGGTTTTTCGTTTTGCTGTTCGTTTTTACTTCTTATTTCCGTTTTGGAGTTTTGTTTTGTTTTCTTGATGGTTTTTCGTTTGCATGTAGTCGGTACTTGAATAATAAATGATTTAATGAATTGTACATTCTTTTTTGTTATTGTATTAATGGAATGTTTTCGATGTGACGTGCTTGCGTTCGAATTTTCCGGTCAGGATGATATATCTCCAAGTATTTGGGGTATGAACAGACTTTCTGACTTTTACCCCTGAAATTTACCGCCCTGTATTAAACGAATTTAACTCCAGATATAAATTATGGACCTCCACCCCCAAAATAGATGTTGTGAAATGTATTTAACCTGTTTTCTTTATGTTGTCCTTGTATTTAGATAAAAAAACAGTTTTATTTGGAAAAACATTTCAACAAATTGATTCCCTTTTCGACGCTGAATTGCTTGCGTGAAAAGGGAACATTGAAATATTTATCGAAAATAAAACAGAAGAAAAACATTCTAAAAAAATTGTCCGTGTCTAAATTTAACCTAGGATTACGAATAGCGCCATCTTGCGTAGAAATGAAAAGTCTGAAACAGTTTGTTTTTTGATTGATTGATTGTTTTTGATTTCGTTTGATTGGTTTGTGTCGTTTTGCAAATCTAACTAACTGCAATATCACAAACACTCAATGGACGTACATTTATTAACGTTTCGTTTTTTCTGTTCCCCTCTCGCGTTGCTACGCAACAATTTTAGATGAAATAGCCAGTTTAGCGGCAGCTGCTGAACGCAAGAAGCCGGAGGATCGCACCGAAGCGGAACGAATTGCAATCCTGGGCAAGCCGCGCCTCGGCGACATCGCAAAAGCACAAATTAGGATAAAAGAGAGCAAGGAATTTAAGGTAAACGCGTCAAATGTTCATTCGCTCCTCTTCTTCTTCTTCCTCATCGTCCTTTCTTCGCTGGATTCCCGGCATTCCTATTCATTAACTTAATTATACAAGGTGTTTGTGGACACTCTCATAACTCTGTCAAACGTTGTAATTTGAAGATGTAACGAGTGAAACACTTGTCAAATGTAAAGAATAGTTTATTGTCAACGATAAATTTGCTTTCATTTGCATGTTGAATTTAATTTGAATTTTCAACTTTGTTTCTGTTTCTTCCGTTGTGGAAGTCCCTTGAAATTCATGACGGTTGTGAAAAAAATGTTAATTATGCGAATGCACTCATTTTTACTTTTGAATTTTGTTCTAGAACACCGTGGATAAATTAGTTCAACGTGCTAATGCTTCTTTGCTTATTGGCACCAACTCGTGGAAGGAGCAATTCATTGAAGCGCTCACTGTCAGCGCCAGTGATGATGCCGAAGAGAAGGATCCATCACGCTTCGATTACATCTGTCACTTTATCACTGTTTTTTGGAAAGTCATCTTTGCATTTGTACCACCAACAGGTAAATATTTTATAATTAATTATTAATTTAAAATGTATTCACAAGAAGAGAAGTCTTTTTAAAGTTTTAAGGTACTACAGTTTAAATTAACTAATATGGTAGTAAAATATTACTGATAATAATTATTATTTGTTACTTCTTAATATTAAGAAAGAAATATTTTTTGATGTTAAGATTTTGGCTCTAAATTTAAACATAGAGGAAAGAAATATAACCTAAAACCATCTGAAAATAAGAGGATATTTAGATATTCCTATATCTAAATAAGTTTTAAAATGGTTTTAAAATGATGAATTTAATTAACAAGTAAAATTCTTCAAATAATAAGGCATATTCCTTATTGATTTTATTTTAAGAATTGGTTTTATAGAATACTAAATAACAAGATTAAAAGTTTGAAATGGTTACTCAACTTTTTGAGGATATAAAACTTTAAAGCGTCGCAATTGTCTATAATGTAAATAATGATATTTTAGGAAATTACAAATAGATAAAGGAATTGCTGAATTTTATGATTCCGTAAATATTATTGCAAATGAAATTGATAGTTTAGCAACAATTTAGCCTCAAAGTCAAAATTTAGCGTCATTAAGCGGTTGCAGAAATATCAAATTCAAAATTCATTTTGTATATTCATGACTCATCTTTAATAAAGCTATTTAGATCTATGCAAAATACAACTAAAAAACTTTGTAATGATGTAATGATTTTTCTTAAATATTATATTTTCAAAAGATTCGGATTTTGCATGATACAAATTTTCAAATCGACTTGTACTAATGTGTCTCACCTTGTATCAATGAGATATAACCACTGGAAGACAGATAATTTAAAGAAAAATCACGCCTGCTATGTCTGATCTCGCCCAGCCCCGCCTAATCGAAAGTTATAATCGTTTAAAGATGAAATTTTAAGCATTTTTAACAAAATCTTGCTTATTTTAGACGGCTCCCTTGTTAGTTTTATTTCGGTACGTTGCGTCCATTTGTGCTGTGCCAGAGATATTTCTTGGAACATTCGGTCTATTGTAATCGCCGGATTGCTATTGTATTATAAAATACTTAAAAAAACATAAAACAATTAAAATTTTAATGGATTCGAGTTTCCTACACTTTTAATAATAATAATCCCTCTTTGAATTTTCAAAATTGGTTCAGCCGTGTTTGAAGATTACAGGTTTTCCAAAAATATAGTCTTTTAGACTAGTGTGAGTCGTAATTTAATGATGTACTAATTAAAGTAAGAAATGTGCATAACCTGGTGATAAATTTATCTCATTTTACATTCAATTGATAGTTGATTTGGTTTAACCACAAATTGTGTTCTGTTATTACAGGTATGTTCAAAGGCTATCTGTGCTTTGTCATTTCAATTCTTGGCATTGGCCTCGTGACTGCCATCATCGGCGACGTGGCTTCTCATTTTGGTGCAACGCTCGGCATCGAAGATTCCGTTACGGCCATTATGTTTGTTGCATTAGGCACAAGTATTCCAGGTAATGTTCCTCACTTGTTATTTTGCAGTCTCCAAACAATGCTGTGGAATAAATTCATTAGCAATTCCCACTTAAAGGACTCCAGCAAATATCTCGCATGCAATTGAGATGTTGGACTATCTTGTTTTGCTTTACGATCGAGTGTATAGTGCAAATGCACTTTCGGTGAAAGGTCCAGGACCTTTTTAGCGTGCGCCTGCGCAGTTGGCGAATCCTGGCGTCCGCTTGAATGCCCTTGTTTTTACGGAAGCGTATTTGCACTGCTGAATTTGGCAGGAGCAGGATACGAATAGGAAGAAAACGACCGCCGCTCCGCACGGAACGGGAAAACAAGACGCGTTGCCCGAATGAGTGAAAGATCGTCCGAAATATGCGCCATGCGTACCTCAGCCAAGCCATATCATACTTTTTATTAAATGGCATGACTCGAATATAAATTGCACTAAAATCTCGAAGAAATTCTGCAAATTATACGGAACAATTATACAGAGTGTTCACGAAACGCCGTCGAAATTTAATCTATAAATTTTAAATGTATAGTTTGTTTACGTTTGGCAAAACGTGCACGTTGAAGTTTGTAAAATATATTGGCATTACGTGCATATTTATAACACGTGCTGAAGTGAGTTGTCAATAGTTGAAAAGTTTCGTAAAAGTTTTCATCAAGCAATAAAATATCGTGCGATGACATTTTAAACTTTGTTACGGTGAAACGTTTGCACAAAAAAAGACCGATCACGAACACTACGAGTTGTGAATGAACGACACTGCTTTTTATTCTGGCATAAAAGATGGCGAGCGTGCGGCACTAAGAGTTGTGTATAGTTATGCACGCGGAAATAAAAGCAAATACTTGAAAATGTCATTGCCAAAATACGAGCGTGAGAAACTTGAGTTGATTTATTGCTGCCGTTAATAATTCGCGAATTGTTCGCACACTCTGCTACCTCTCCGCTCTGCGCGATTCTATTTCTTAAGGACTCTCCATTTCTTAGCGCACCATCTTGAAGTTATGATTTAGATTCGGGATGTGTTTTAATTTTTGTTTTTGAATGTCTTAAATATTGAAATTTGACGAACAAGTGAATTTAAATTTTTACAGTTGGAGAAATATAGGAATGTAACTTGCAAATCAGTGACGTATTGTTGCGTGATGTCGCGTCATGTTCGACAAGCGTAGAATTGGGAATTTCATTTGCATATTTTCTCCATTCGTTTCATACTATTCACGGATAGGTTAGGATACATTGATGCGGCAACTATTTGGGCGACTTATTCGATATAGAGGATAATCTAAAGTCTTGAATTCAATTTTTATTGCGTTGGTGAAATAATAGAAACACGCGGTGTATGAATTTATTTCCGGCTGGAGGGTGGAAATGCTTTAGCTAAATGTATGCGATTCGTTGAAATGGCTTTCTCACGCTCAATTCACGTTGTTGCAGACACATTCGCCAGTAAAGTGGCGGCCATCCAGGACAAGTACGCTGACGCCAGCGTCGGCAACGTAACCGGGAGCAATGCGGTGAATGTATTCCTTGGCATCGGCGTCGCTTGGTCGATAGCCGCCATCTATAATCCGATTGTCTATAACAAGCCGTTCCACGTCAAACCCGGAAAGTAAGTATCATTAATTACTAACTAAAACTGCTCAAGACGTAATAATTTTCATAGATTTCTTGCCTTTATAATCTAATTTGATTGAGGGATATTTGAAAACAAAGAATTTCAACGTTAAATTGTACATAACCTCATAATTCAATTCTGATCAACACGAATGTAGACGATAAGTTACGATTAGGAATACGATCAAATAATGTTATTTTTCTTTCAGTCTTGCCTTTTCGGTAACACTCTTCTGTACGCTGGCGGCGGTAACGATATGCGTTCTACTGTTACGCCGCTCCAATGTGGTTGGCGGCGAATTGGGCGGCCATACGTGTCTAAAATACGCAACATCGCTCTTCCTCTTTTCGCTGTGGGTCATCTACCTGCTGTTATCAACACTCGAAGTCTACCACGTTATCACCGGTTTCTAAACGCCCAAGCCAAATACAAAAATTCAACAAAACAAGAAACGCCAAATGACAGTAGCCTATATCATCCCACATCCAATATTAAAGTAAAAATACGTCATGTTTCTTATCATAGCACGAATAAGATAGTCACACACACACATCGTAAGGTGGTAATTATTACGTACTACCGCTTACAATTTATTGCATTCGTCCATCAAACTAGACATTATTATCGCATCACAATTGATCGATTGGTTATAAACCTAAAACTATATCTAACCGAAAGTGAAACGAAATTCATAATTATACTGAGTAATTAAACTATGCATGAATAAAGTACATAGACAAAGATGCAACAAGATCAATTCACATTCCGCCAACCATCACATCACAGTTATCGTGACACTCAGTATAATGCTTAAATTTAGGGTTAACCAAACAGACAAACAGAAAAAAGAAATAAGCACCTACAGAAATACGAAAAGTACAGACATGTAAACGAATATTAAAGAAGGAAAAATGGTTTATTTATTTTAATAACATAGTCACAACAAGACAAATCGCATAATACGTAGGATACAATTAGTTTAATGATGATTTTGATTGATTGATTGAATGATCGATTCATGTTATTTGCATATTCAAACAAACTATCCATGTTCAATGTACTTAATATTTTGTTTCTTAAGTAACGTGTACATACTATCTAAATTTAGATTGACATAACACGGTCAGGATCATAACCTTAAAAAAAGAAGAAAAAGGGAAAAGAATATCCTGCAAACAAACAAACAAGAAGAAAGCAATACATTTAAGAAGCATGCATATATAAATATAGTGGATAAGAAACAATTAGTTGTTTAAATTTACGTTCACTTAATCGTTAAGTGTTAGGAGCATTCAAATTATAAATTATTTGTTGTGCTTTAAATCTGCTATCTGTTGATTGTACCTCATATATTTTTTTGTTTGTAAGATATTATTGTTCGATATTTGTTTATTCTGTTACCTAGTCTATTTTATTTATATTGTATAGCCAATCAGGAATGATGTGTTTATTTTGTTTGTTGTCTTGAAATATTTTCAAGAGTGGAATGTAATTGTTAAAACACTTAATATTTACTATTATTATTATCTATGTTTTTAAGCTTCATTTCTCCTTATTACAATTTATATAATTACTCGTGATGATTTATTATTGTTTTCCTGCATGTGTTCTTTTGATTTATGTATTTTTTATTGATTTCTTTTAGGTTATTTTTTGATATTACAAGTCCGCCATTGAATTAGTTCTTCCAAAACGAATATATAATTAACACGTTTTACAGTGTAACAAAATGAATTGACTTCCAACATTACGTAGATTTTATGCAATTCCCCATTGCAATATGACATTATTTTCTAGTGCTTTATGATTTGTTTTTTAAATAATAGAAAGGCGAGCATCAAAATTCATTACGAATATCTAGGTAATTACATGTTAGGGTGTTACGTGTAATCTAGAACCTTTAGGTTATTATACTAGGATTAATAAAAGTTAATTATATTTTTTTGAAATATAAGAGAAAACTATATATATAAACGAATATAATATAACATCAAACTAACTACTAATTAAATAATAACTAAATGATAATAATAATAATAATAGATATATTTTATTGCAAGTTTATGTATTGTTAATTATTGCTAGTGTTATTACAAGAAAAAACTTGAATATATTCAATATTAGGATATAAGAATTATTAACAACATAAACAAATAAACCAACAAACAAAACGGAAATAGACGGTAATAATACAATTTTTATATTAAATATTTAACAACACTCACACACACACACACGTTTTTTAATAGGTGTTTGATAATGAGTACAAGTTTGTATATTATTTGATTAAGTAGTAAATTGTAAAAGATGCGCACTGAAAAGTCTGACGGCTATGTTTTAACACTAGGATGATTCAAAGAACCAAATATACTGTACTACTTTAACACTTATTGTACTCGAGTAGGAGAAACTATTGATAACGGCATACAATTTTGGTAAAAAAATGTATTTGTAGACGAGTCACTGCTGACTGAAAAACAACAAGTTTAGGAACACATAGCAGCTAATTAATTAATTATTTGACCAATATATTGCTAGCTTATTCACTATACTATAACTATACACTAATTTACACTTTACACACTTTTCTGAATGTGAATTTACTCGAAATCAAAGTATAAACATATTCCGAATACTGCACTACTAAAAGCCTGAGAATCATGCACGTAGTTTATCTACTTCACGCCAGTTTCAAAGTTCAAAATTCAAAATTTAACTTAACTACAAAAAAAAGTAATCCGTATGTCCTACTATTCTTATAGTTGCTACTTGACTGTTCCTTCTAAGATATTTCACAACTAATAGAATGTAAACTGATAACAAATACTTTTCTCTAAGCGTGTCAATGACAAATGCGTCCATTACTAAGAAATACTAAATCTATATTACACATTGAACATCCCCTACTTAGCTCTGAATGTGATTAATATGATGATGTTATCCTAATTTGTTTTTCATCTCTGTACTGATGTAACTTATTCTAATCATCTATATAAATAAATAATGTAAATGTTCTTTTTGTGTGTTATCTATTTATTTAACAATAACAACAACGTTTGTGTGTTTTTAGATGGGAAAGTAATTCCAAGATTTTAAAATGTTTTTGACGCGAAAATAAAATCTTAAATTAGAACTACGGCGACATCTCGTGAAGAAAGGTGTAAATTGATCAATGTGTGCTTAGGAAAGCGTAACACTATCACCTTTCTTCTTGTCACTGGTACTGTGAGTATATTGATTCGATGCGCGGATTGGTTGTCATTTGGCATAGTAAAAATCGACCAATAATTTCACTCGACTTTTAGTATTCAAAAAGATGGCTGCTCTGCCGTCGCCAACACAGGTATTCCATCAAAGTTTTGTTAATATTTCTTACATTTGTGCTCGTATGTTAAAAGTACTGGTACCCGCAGAAATGAGCTAACCTGCCGGTGATTTGCGTGAATTTTTTGTCGTGCAAGGTGCATTATTGTGAATTTTATTGCGGCTACAAGTTGACAGTTTAGTGGGCGGTGTAAATTTAAAGGGTTTTATTTATTAAAACTGGTTAATTGTGGTCGTATTTATGATGTGCCACCTGCACAAATTGCTCAATTGATTTTAACAACCCATCGAACTAGTGTCCGATTAGAGTAATTCATTAGTTTGGCCATCGTCGATATTCGGCTACAAAAACGTCAATAATTGTGTCATGCTAAACTAGAATAAATATTATGTTTACACTTGATTTCAATGTATATATTTGCCCAAATTAAGTTGTAAACTCGTTATCTCTTTACTTGGCAGTATATCTTCATGATCTCCATCTGTTTTTTAGGTGGCTGGAAATCACAGTGCCATATATGAAGCATATTACAATTTTGTAAGTCATTTGCTTTATTTAGTCTTTCTGCCAGATGTATTATTACTTGTATGATATTTTAGGTTGATCCAAATGGAGTCGGCACAGTGGGAGCCATGGAAGCTGCCAGGTTTCTTAAAAAGTCTGGCCTGAGTGATGTGGTTCTATCCAGAATATGGGATCTCTCAGATCCAGGTGGTCGTGGTTGCCTGGACAAGACTGGAATGTATGTAGCACTGAAATTGGTTTCTTTGGCACAAGCAGGAGACAACATAAGCATGGCAAATATAAATAAGGAAATGCCTCCACCCAAAATGGTAAATTCTTCATTAATTTAATCTTATTGACTTGGTCTTCATTTCTAAATTTTTAAGGGTGATATACCTATGCCTAAACCAAAGAAACCACCTTTACCTACAAATGCACCTTTAATTACATCACTGCCAGCATCAGCAGTTGATTGGACTGTTAAACCAGCAGAGCGTGAAAAGTATGAAAAGCTATTTGAATCATTGCATCCAGTGAGTGGTATGATTCCTGGAAATAAGGTACTATATATTGAATAGATGGTGAAATATTCTAAATAAAATAAAATTGTATCCATTTTAGGTCAAAGGTGTGTTAATGGATTCAAAATTGCCTTTGGATACTCTTGGGAAGATTTGGGATCTTGCCGATCAAGATAAAGACGGCATGTTGGACCGTTTTGAATTCATTGCTGTAAGTAAAGCGAACTGCTTCCGTCTATATTTATTAGAACGTATGTATTTTTAAGGCGATGCATCTAGTATACAAAGCGTTAGAGAAATACGCAATTCCAAGCACATTACCGCCAGAACTGATGCCACCGGCGAAAAGAAAAGGTTCAACTCCGGTAAATGTACCATTAATTGGCAATTTAGATGGTATGAAGCCGCGTGTGCCACCGCCCATATCATCGATACCTCCGATGACGGCGCCCACGGCGGCGCCTTTAATTCCTTTAACGAATGCTACACCACCTCCAAGACCAGTTCAAACTGTACAACCGACGCTTAACTGGGTTGTGAGCTCCGATGAGAAGGCTAAGTCGGATGCACTGTTTGTAATAAGCGACGTTGATAAGGATGGATTTGTATCAGGAAAGGAAATAAAGGACGTGTTCCTACAGTCGGGCGTACCGCAGCAAATCTTGGCACATATATGGTGAGTGTTGATAACAGCCTTTTTAATCACAAATGTATACAAAAATAGGCCGCGCTAAAGTATGTTACAATAATTGATTAAAAATTAACATGGGTTTTTATTTATCAAGGGCACTATGCGATATTAATCAAAGCGGGAAGCTGAACAATGAACAATTCGCATTGGCTATGTGGTTTGTTGCTCGTTGTCTCAAGGGCGTCAATCCTCCACCGACACTTACACCTGAAATGGTACCACCAAGTTTTCGATCCAACAAGCCGCAGGAGCAACCACAACAATCGACGGTAAGTTACAATTTCTCTCAACCATTTTTATGGTATTCTCACTCTATTATCGTGCGTCTTTGGTCAATTTTCTATTTGTAAAAGCTTTGAAAAACACGTAAACAAATACGGAAAGTATTAGTATCATTCCAATGAGCATAATATGATGGTTGAATTGTAATTTGATTTTGTTTTCAACGATTAATCGAACTGTCCCGGCTAATTCATTATGCTGCCAACAACTGGAACAAAATAGCTGTCTAGGCGTTAAGGACATGCTGAATATAAAATACCTATATAAATTAGAATCGGAAATTTTAGCTTTCTTTATATGAATTCGTTCAAGTAGACTTATATACATTCGACCTTTGGATTCTTCATAAATTACTTCAGCAATGATTTCTTTTCCTTCGCGCAGCCATTTGACAGGCGCATCTGAATTTAGATTTCTGGAAACAGATAATGAATAATTCCCGAGAGTGAATAATATATGCGTGGCACAAGTACCCGGGGCATGTTAAAATCACATCAGTGTCTCCGCGCTCGTATTGAACAAGGCGTTCCACTTGGGGTGTAGTTGGCGGAATGCCTTGCAAAGTGGAATATATGCCAGCTGAATTGTTTGCTCTTTCTATTTCATTACCCCGTTTGTCTTTAACGACAAATATTTGATCATTCTTGCATTTCACCTGTGTAAATATGAGAACGTAATCTGATATGTAAATTGCTATCAACGTATGACGAACCTTGCAATAACCAACCATCACTTCATCTTTTCGTGCAATGACCTGTGGTAATTGTGCAACGCTTCGGGGAAGAATGTACGATTTACAGGGAATTCCATATTGAAATATTTTTATCAATTCCAAATGATTTGGCAGAACTTCCTCAGATTTCAGTTTTTTGGATTTAGTTAGCGGTTTTTTAAACGTATAGCTCTCATTCAACAATGCCTACATTGGATGACTATTAGAGACTTATTGATTAACAATTAATCATCTGCGTGTTTACGTGTTTAGCTTCATGCCAAAAAGACCGTCGAGATACATTGGCAGCAGCGCTATATACGACGTTACAATAACCCAGACGATGTCTTTTTCCAACAATTTTGCATGTACTGCATTCGGACCAATCACCCCATTCCGTAGTCAAATTTAAATTATATGCTGTTAAAAATTCTGGAGCTTTGGGGTATGGTCCATGGTTTGCGACACTCGTTTGTACCTGTTCAATTTGGTTATCCCCAGCTACGATATTTAAATAATAGGGAGCTGTTGCGGAGTCACCCATTATGCAGACGTATTGTCCGGATCGCTCATTGTTGAGGTTGTAAATATGAAGGGTGTTATCTTCAGGTGATAAAAGTATGTGCTCTGAATAAAAAATTATCGATAGATAATCTTTCCCGATTTCTCCAAAGTACCATTCGATCAAATCGCGTCTTTCTTCCTCCATTGGGCTCAAACAAATTTTACATGACAGCCTGCAATAAAACGGTGAGATATGTACGAGAACATTTAATAGTCGTACTTAATATGACCGCCTTCAAATCCCTGAATTGCTTCGGGAATCACATTACCGTTCTCACTATAACTACTTTCTTGCTCTGCAAGACATTTATAATATTCATTCCATATTTTCTGATTCTCGAGCCTTTCTTGCGGATTCAAACCAGGATAGAATGAAGGATCTTGTCCTGTTAGGCGGGTTTTATTCTTTTTGATATGCTTGTGATAGAACTCTCTAGCACGGTTTTTTAGTTTTTTTGCTTGCGATCTAAAAAAGCAATTAACAACCATAAACTGAAGAGTGAGGACGATAAGAATTACAATAACTGTCACTTTCATTTTTACTTGCTTATTTATATTTGTCATGTTGACAATTATTTTAGGATAATAATAACACTACATACTCTAATCCGGAGTTGGAGATGGTGAGCAAGGATATTCAGGAATTGGCGAAAGAGAAATTTGCATTGGAAACTGAAATATCTCAAAAGGAAGTTGATATTAAGATAAAAAGTGGTGAAATAAAATCTTTGCAGGTATACACATATTATTTGTTTAAATATAATTTGGACTACATGATTATCGCATTTTAGAGCGAATTGGATACTTTGGCGGCTACACTAAAGCAGCTCGAGAATCAAAAAGGCGAGGCAATGAAGCGGCTCGGAGATTTAAAATCCCAGGTAGGTGTATATTTAAATTGTTATTGAGTGTTGCATGCCGACTCGTATCATTGTGACTTATTGATGCTAATTGAGTGTCTGCTTGTTGTTGTCGTTGCTTTACGCATGTTCTCACATCAGTAACAAGCGCAATTACTAACCATGATCAAAGCCAAGTACCATGCTATCATTAATTTCTTTAAGGTAAACATACCTAACATTTAATTTGTCATTAAATTTGTTCTTTTCTTTCTTATCTTACTTTTTAAATTTTATTTACTTAATAATTTTCGTTTGTTGGCATGTGATTTTTGGTTTCCTTTTCGGTGTTCGGTTTCTATTTAAAATAGAAATCGTCCTTAGATGCAGAATTGGATGAGGTACAAAGAGAGTTAAACGAACATACGTTCAAGGTAAATTTTTACCATTATTTGACTTTGTTTGTGGTGTTCTTGCGCTGAATGTTATATGTCAATAATTAGTAGGGTGAACAAATACTATTTCTGTTTATTGCAGGTTGAAAAACTGCGCACTCAAGCTGCAGAACAAGCTGACGTTATTGCATCACAGGAGAGCGAACTGACCAGTAAAAAGGAGCAACTGGAAAACCTGAAAATGGAAGAACAACGACTCGAACAATTAAAGAATGACAATACGAAGACTATGGAGAATCTCTCCAATAAGCTACAATCAACGCAGTTAACAATTAGCCAGGCGAAAGCAATGATCACTCAGTTACAGGAAGAATCGCGTCAGATACACGACGCGATTGGTGATTGTGACACGGCAATAGAGTCAGGCGATGCAACTGCCGTTCCCGACACTGCGTTGCGAGTCACACCCGACTTTAGAAATCTAGAGTATCAGAAAATCGGAATGGTTAACGGTGACGCACAGAGTGGCTTCGATGCTAAACCAGATCCGTTTAGCAACCAAAACGGCCATACACAAAACGCATCGGCGGGCTTCCAGGGCGATCCCTTTGCGAATGATCCATTTAAGAATGACGCGTTTTCTTCGGGTGATCCTTTCAATAATAGTTCATCGGCATTTAGTGGTGGTGCAAGTGATGGTTTCGGCGCAGATCCGTTTAATAATTTTGGTGCAACTTCTACGAATACAGCAGATCCCTTTAACGCTTTCGGTGATAATAAAACCACATCTGTAACTCCAGAAGTATGAAATGAAGTTTAAACATAATTTAGTAGCTTATAACGTTATGGTTTTTAGCCGGATAAAGATGAATTCGGATGCGATCCGTTTGCAGTTTTGCATGCCCCAACAAGGGATGGACAAACTCCAGGCCGACCAACCAGTCCGATTCCTGCATTACCTCCTAAGAAAGCAAAACCACCGCGACCTGCGCCACCGAGACCCCAGCCGCCCAAGTTTGGTGGTGGTAGCACACAACCAGATCCATTTAGTTCGAACAGTAGTGATCCATTTGGTTCCGGTGGAGGTTTTGCGGACTTTGCAAACTTTGATTCTAAGGTATATTTAAAACTTTAATATTTATTATTTAATTTATTTATCTTTTAAGTGCGTTCATCGAAGTTACCTACCTGATATAGATTACTCACTCGTACGATTTCCTGTCCTATATTCTGTGGACCTTCCTGTCCATATCAATCCATTCGTTCTCCAGGTATTCACCTAATTTATTTATTAACATTTATATTATCATTTTGTTGAACTTGTTTTGTATTTCTACCAATTCAGCACTTGCACCAAATCCATGGCATGGAACAATATTTATTTATTTTTGTTAGATTTGATTTGTGAATAGCCTAACATTAACGTGTCGACGGCGAGAATTTCCAGGGATCGCATACTAACGCTTCCAACAATCGTTTTCAGCCTTAATAATACTTACATCTACTCTTCAGTTCTCCGAGAAATCCAGCGCGTTAACAAATTCAACAACAAGTAGCACCACTGTTACGACCTCATCTTCACTCGCAGTTAAATCCATCAAAGCACAGCCCATTGCCAAAGGCTTGGAATTCACCGACGATCCGTTCCGCGATTATAGATATGAGGATCCATTTAACATTGCTTTCGACGACGAGGACTTGGTGGACGCGCAGACTGCAGACAATAAAGGCGCAGAGGATAAGTTTGACCCTTTCAGCCTCGGCGGACGACAATCTGTTCCGCTTCCAGTCGTATCGGAGGCAAGCAGTGGCGGCGGCGGCGGTGGCATAAGAAGCGGCCGCATGTCTGCACCGCCAATTAGCAAAACACTTGTGCCGAATGAGTCCGAGCAGTTGGCATGGGCGGCGCAGGAGAGTCTTAAACTGGAGGAGCAGCGCAAGCTAAGACAGTTACAGGAGCAGGCCGACCTCGAGCTGGCAATTGCCCTCAGTAAAGCGGATAATAAACAAGCATAGATTATAAGTGTTACATGATCATTATCTGTGAGTGCGCATTTGTTGACGAACTTACTCTTCAATTTCTCTATACATAGCTTTGTTGAACGTAGTCAGTTGAAATGACATATCATTGTTTTCCGTTCTTGGGCCGTACTACTTTCATGCCGCATTTGCATTATTATAAATATGTATGTATAATATTAATAACCAGACGACACCTGTTTGCGTTCGTGATACTCACTCACCATAAATAAATTTTAGTTGCCCGTTTCACGCGCAAATGGCGAACCACTTTGATTCTTGTGAAGAACTCTGAGCAAAGCAAATTTCGCTCGCTTGTGGTGTTGTGGAATATGGAAATTAACTTCATTCCGAGTCATATTGTTTATAGTCATGTATATAGAATTATTATTATTTAATGCATTGTAAGGGACAACTCTTAAAAGGCCTAGTATTATTATACAAACTGATATAATATCTGGGTGCACTTATTGAGTTAAACACATTTTATATATATTTTTGTTTCGAGAAATTGCTTCCCAAAGGACAAACCCATGAAATCATCATTTTGAAACTAATTTGTCAATGGTGCCTATAACATGCCTACACAGATCCAAATCTTATTCGATAGGATGTACTCAGTGTGAATAAGGAAAATGATAAGAATTGATATCCAACGTTAAAATATTTCTCGCCCAATAATTAATCTTAAAAGAATAATAACTAAAGTACATATATAAATAATATAAAGAGAATTCTTAGGATATGAAGTTAGCTTCGTAATCAATAATCGACCATTAAAACTTTCCTAAATTTAAATAGTTCAGTGCGAATATTCTACAATTCTTTTCAAGGGGATGTGAAATTAATAATTTCGAAGTTAAAGTGAATTTATTGAAATTGTATAAATAATAATTATGTTAGCTTTGATTTAAATCAATCATATTTTCATTGCAACATTGTTATTATTATTTTTATTATTATATATTATGATCTTTAAAAGACTATGGAAAACACGTACGCAACCTAGTTGAATGTATGTGAATGAATACAGTACTAATAAGACATCAAAATACAAAATATGAAATGTATTATGATGATACAATTAACGATTATGAAATTATGAAAACTTGAAAACATACCAAAAAAAGCTGATTCAATGATGGCATATATTGTATGAAATCTTGTACAGTGTTGTTACTTTTATTATTGTATTGTTATCTGGGTAGATTTGTTAATTGATGGCAAGCACTTGTATAAAGGCGAAAACAAAAGAAGCACAATATTTATAGCGCGAATTATCCCCACAAAACAAACTGTATGAAACTCATATTGATTATCGTGAATAACGACAGCCAGATACCAAATTGTCGATTATCTAACAAAACACTAAATTATATTTAAAAGTAATGTGTAATTCATAATATCATTACAATATTTATGTTATCATTTGAATGTATATCATGTATAATTAAACGAAGAAATAATATCAGTTCTAATTATTGATGGTAAATAATATTTAAATAATGTAATTGCATTTCATAAGACACCACACATGTAAAACACGCGTACGATAATAGTTTGTCTTATAATAATTTGAAAGTGTGGATTATCTGTGAATACGCCCAACGACTTCTAAACTAAGAGTGACGAATTATTCGATAGGAAAATTAGTAAAGAGCAGCGTACAAAAAAGATTCAATCCAAATTAAATTAACATCTTTCGATTTAATTTTGATTGAAATAAACCACACTCTGAATTATGTAGACGTTATGATGAACTATAGGACAACCAATATAATGAAATAATTGTTAAATGTTACTTAGCTTGTTTAGGATTTATTTATTACAAGACTCATGATTTCATTGTAAGTATGCACTACTGTCATCAAGGATAACACTATGTGTCATATTTAATAAAATCAATATTATAAGGCTAATATCTTCCATGTAATTGATCTATTTAATTTATTAACATGCAGTTAATAATTAAATAGTTTATGGCAAGTATTGTTTCACATTCTATGGCAATAACAAGCTGCATAACTTCTGATCTTGCATTGGTGGTTCTTAATTTTCGTTTGATTTGCTTCTTGCCTCCAATTGAGTTAATATCAGATTTGAATTTAATTTTAATTTAGCTCCTCTTATATATGTGAATTAAACTCTATAGAACTTTACACGTCTAATAAGATTTCTATTAAGTTCATTTGGATGCTCATTAGAACGCGAAACCAGTAAAATTGTTAATATAGTATTTTGTCTTTTTGAATAAGAATCTCCTTGGATTCTTATGAAAATATGGTTAGATTCGAATATGCATCTGTTTTGAAACATTAGGTGGCGCTGTTTAAAACGAACGGTTTGTTATGAAAATCAGATGTTTCGTTTCTTGTTTATAGCTTAAAGCGAATTATTATTTTCAGTGTGATTCTCGTGCTAGTGTTAATAACAATTTCTGGTATTCATACATCAACAATCGTGTTTGTGGTGAGTCTTATTTAATATACTTATTAATTAAAACTTTATCTAAATGCAAAACTTGATTTTTTGGTTAACGTTTCTATATCGGTAGTCCGAATGTTTCATCAGTTAGTTTTGCCTTCTGCACTAGAAATGTCTGTATCCAATTGCATAAAGATGATAATATATGTAATCCATGTACTCAGTAACTAGAAGTACATAATGTCATTACATCAGTAATCAAAACTAACAGTCTTGGGTCTACATGCCTTGTATATGATTCCCCAATGAATAGTTAGAAATCTTGCTGCTGTTATATCCAATTTCGAATGCATTAATTGCAACGAAAATGCTTCAGCCTACAAATTTAAACTAGGTAAAAGTACAAAGATTATCTATCTGCTTACATGCTTTTGAAGTTTCGGATACAAGTTCCTCAATTTATGTAAATGAAACTTGGTTTGATCTGATTTAGCCATAAGTCCTGACGAGGCATTCAGCAGTATTATTAGTCCAAAGATGGTCATTACAGGCCAAAATTCCAGCGAATAAATGTGTCTTGGCTCTAATGTATTTTCTCTAACATATAATCCAAGATCCATGCAAATATCGTAGACAAATGAGAGCACATCCACCGTTACAATTATCATAAATATCAATAAGTTAAATCCAGATATTGTATTTAGCGAAAGAACATTATCAATGTAATCGTCATACATATTAAAAATCATTTGATATATTGTAATATGAGAATTCGGGAACGTGTTAAGCAGTGGCTGTGGATTTGCGTGTCGTTTATTGAGATAGTATTTGTTGATGAGAAACTCCTCATTATTTACAAATAATTCCATATATTCATTAAGTGCTTGGAATTTATTTCCACATAATTCCATTATCATCGATATCGTTATTATATACACACCAATTGCCATTGACGGTACGTACTGGGTAATGATATAACATATTCCAAATTTGTGTGTAAAGTTGTAACAATCGACGATAAAAGCTGTGGCGCTTAATACGAAGAATGCAAAGCATATAATAATTGTTCTATTCATGTTATAGGGTTTTAATACAGTCAAGAGACCCAGTTTCATGTCGTGATCCAAAAGCAATTTAAAGATATTAACGTGTGTTTTGCGAAAAATGATTGCAGTTATCGACAATTGTATGAAAAGCCATGTTCCAATAAATGTTTGCACGTAGAATCGCATTGAGGATATAAAATTGTATCTGAAATCTGACATTTTATGATTGCATTATATTTCTGGTGAGGTAAAGTTTACCTTCCAGGTATGAAGGCATATTCTCCTAATAAGCCATAAATGAATATTCCCAAGAAGGTGAATAAATAAATAAGATTTATTACTATATGGAACCATGAAATTGGTTCATTATTTTTCGTTATAACCCACTGAGCGAAGAAACGCTGAAGAATGTACGGATTTGGGGTTGATTTACTTGCCATGGTTGGTGAGACTATAACTTTTATTTGAATATTTCCTTAATATCTTTCTCTCGTTCCAGTGCTTACAAATTGTGAATGATGCATAAATGTGCGCAGTTAATTTTGTCATTTGATGCTATTATATATATTCATTCAATATGCAATGATGATGATGAAAATGTTTATGAATGTGACGAGATTCAACGATAGATATAATGATTTCTGGACAAATGGGAAACCAACATTCAGATTTGTAGTGTAAAATGTCAAATACTTAAAGGGGTAGCATGTCATGAAAATCTCGTGGTCCAGCAAAGCCACCAGAACCACTTTCAACCTTGCGTCGAATAGATCTAAATTGTATCAATATAACAACATACGTCGATGCTGCAGATAGGATCTAAAATAAATGCACTGTATATTACACAAATGTGTATTTAAATTTAAAGTTACCGATATGATAACAGGCCAATCAATATCGAACATGCCATTTGCATTAAACAATGGAATGGCATTAAATAGCTGTACGACCGTAAGTTGAATGAAGCCAGCCCAGTTTCCTATCTGGTTATTGATTGATAATGTGTTCCATAATTTGTGTATACTTATTACAGTTGCATTTAACTAAAACAACATAAAACTCATTATTTTAATTATCGTATGATCTCATAGTAATATACTTTTTTTGCAAGTGTTGTCCATGAATAAACAGCAATAATTTCCTTAATAAAAATTGTGAACATTTTGCACAATCTTGTTAGAATGTGAATTAAATCTTCTGTATAATCAGACATGTTTAGTTCCACAATATCATTACAAAGTTGATATAGCGTTAATGAAATTGCTACAAAGTCGAGAATTAAAATAGTAACAATTGGAAAAGCAAAGACATCATTTGCCTTTTTGGCAATTGCACATAAATCTAGATGCACCCGACTCAGCTCGATAAACTTATCAAAGTAATTGCGTTTACTGTGTTCATATTCAATGCCAGCAAGATTTATTTCTCTCCAAATCGTTGCTTTTGCATTAAAATCAATACCTTTAAACATTTCCAATTGAATCTTATCGCATTGCATCGCCATTTCACTGAGTATTTTGTACATGAAGAATATCTCAAGGTATTGCATAATGGTACCGCAAAAGAAGGTTCCTTGCACCGTCCAGTGCAAACCATTAGCGCCATTTACAAAGAATACAAATAACATGCCTGCAAGCAGCACGAACCACATTTTCATTGCACGTTTCAATGGTGGACTTGCTAATCGCAGCTTTAGATCAACTTTTTCCACATCGATTAGGACTTGTTTGAATAAATTACGTACGATGAAATAGTAAGGGAAACGAATGAGTACGTTGAAGAGATTCATGAAATAGAGAATCCAGAAACCCATCGAGAGAATGACGACTTCTTCGCGACTAATAACAAATCGATTCACGCAATAGGCATCAAATGCCAGGTAGCAATAAGCAAAGACAAATGGCAAGCATACTATTGGCGTATACTTGAATCGATTGAATGAAAACTGCGAGATTCCCAGAATATTTCCTAGGAGTATAATGTATTTGAACCGCGATATAAACACGCTTGACATTGCGAAGCTGCCTTATACAGAAATGAAGTGCATAATGATGACTTGGTGTTACGTTAATTGATTGAATTAGTTTTCAGTTGTCGCTAATTGAAATTGCATTATAATAACAACGTATGTTGCCGCCGACGAAATGATGAATATGATCAATGGCCAATCGAACGTAATAATACCATACGCGGTGAACACTGGCATACCGTTCGCGAGCTGAACGATGAGTAATTGCAGATAATTGGATTTCTCATCAATTTCATTGTGCTGCGCCAGTGTATTCCATACTTGATGCAAGTTTGTGATGGTTTCTTTGAGCTGTAAACAAAATAATTGGCTTTACATTATGGCTTTTTTTATTGGTGTACTTGCAGTTTTTCTAAGTCTTGTCCAGCAAAAAATGGCGCAACATTCCTTGATTACTATGAGCGCATTATGTAAAGCATTCGTGAGCGCTTTGAACATGATGCTCATATCCGAATGACCTAGTTGAAGCAATGATCGAATATCCTGACAGAGTGATACAGTGGTCATTGTCAAGGCAGTAAAGTCACTCAATACTCCAAACAGAAATGAAATAGCAAAGATAACGTTGACTTCCCTTGCAATATATCCAATCTTGAGATGCGTGTCTGCCAATTCGAATGCAGTATCGAAAAATGCATGCTTTTCAATTCTACGCAACTTTTTCAAATCGACAATGTCATTCCATACTTTGCCTCTTCCCTTTAGCGTTCCCAGTGATAAATAAGTTATGCGTTTCTCTATTTGCATGTTTATCACACAACATTGTCTATTTAACTGGTTAAGCATTTTGTACTCTAGTATGATTTCGATGACATTAATAAAATTCGCCAAAGCATGCACTGTCATTACCCATCCGTGTGCTGGGGAACGATATTCCACGAATATGTTTATTGCAAGCACAAACAGAAAAACACCTAGGATTTTAATGTTTTCGTGAGTATAATTTGCTTGCACGTGAAGACTGTTATTGAGTTTGTCAATATCCAAGAATATTCGTTTGAATCTATGTCGATTCAAGAAAAACATGATTGCCTTTATGTATATGCTGCATATAGTTTGAATCAACATTAACCAATAGCCTGTCCAAGAGATTTCTTCCGACGTAATGGTCTCACCTGCCTCTTGAGTGAATTGTGTTACTTTTACAGCTTGATAGCTCACATATCCATAAACAATCAGAAAGGGAAAACTTGCTAGCACATCAAAAACTTCATTACGGTTTCCGATTAAGGAGAATTGACACAAGCCCACAAATTTTCCTAAAGTGGTCAACCATTCCGCACCTTTCAGGTACTTGTTCATCATGATATTTGCATTCATTTACTAATTCCTGTTTATTTCTAGTTGAATATTCAACGTTGGATGTATTGATTAAATACAATGGATTATGATAATGATGACGATGTTGGGCAGTCATTGACAATTAAGGCATTTCTCATTAACAAATTAAAAGCAATTACGGAAGCAAATAAACAACTTGCTACATCTATAAGTCAAATTGAGGAGTCGAAAGGATATTCGTTGGATAAAACGAGTGAAAACTGTTTTAAAGTGGGCAAAACGTACACAACATTTGCCTATGATAAATGGTGCTTTATTGTCGAACTTTATCCAACTGAAAACAACTTTGCGTAAGTTTTCAACAATTTATTATAATATTATTAATTGCATAATGCATAAAAAGACAAATTGCTGTAATAGGATTGTACTCACTCTAAGTATATCACAATTTCTTGCACCTATTTTGTTTATCGTATGCGTTTACATTTCGAATTTGAAAATCTAATTGAAACCTAGTAGTATATGAGCAACTTGTTTATATCATCAACAAATGTTTGTAGATCGCCTGCCCTTATAGGTCAAGTGTTTTCGTCGTTGTCGTTTCTCACCCGTTGCAATTTTTTCATTGTAATCGCAGCCAGTAGGTCAGATGGATCCTTGTCTGGTTGCGCAACATCCAAGTATCCTTGCAGTGAATAATTGAACAACTCAAAGTCGTACCTGGATGCATTTAAATTTTTCATTATTCTCGTGCTGCATGCGATTTGCGTACGCGCGTGTTACCTGTAAATGTGGTAGAGCTGTAGAATTTGTGCTCGTGTGAGTTGTGAATATTGCTGTTCCACTTTCTTGGCTGTTCCGGTAAAGCCATGCCCGATATTCTTCCACTCGGGCTTAATTACGTCCTGCAGCCCGGCTTTTTGAATGAGGTACTCTTGATCCTCTTGCAGCGTCTCGGTGTGTGCGACAATATCAAAGTCGAATAGACATGGCGTGCAGAAACGAGTTATTGGAATCCAGTGCATGTCCATGGGTTGCTCGTTTTTAGCAACGTCCAGGATGTATGCGACAAATTCGGGAAACGTAGGATAACGCGGACGCTTTATTTTATCCTGTATTAATAGATTATGTTTATTTTTCTAAGATGCGATCTAAATTTACTCACATTTGCCTGCGGTTTTGAGCGATACTTTTGAATGATCTCATTGCCAAGCTTGCGATGGAAAGTGTGCGGTAACGCATATTGTATTTTATCCAAGTATCCAGAAAGAAGTCGTTCCAACGGATGACGTACGATGAGGAACGACAACGACTGTTTGAACTCTTTGCGCAATTCGTTCAGTGAGGGACGGGGATATCTCTGTCGGGCGAGATTTAGAGGCACTTGCTTGGTTTTCTTTAAAAATTGCGGATTATATCTGGAATATATGAGAACCATGCACGCTAAGTATATACTATTATTATCAATAGAGTGAAAATGTAATTAGAATTCATAATACATGTTGTGGAAAAACAACGATAACTTTAATGGAAAAATATATTAGTATCGTTGCGTGACTGAATAATTTTCTCCAAAAGTAGGTTTCGTTGTTTATCTTGCTTATTAAATATTCAAAAATGTGGAGTTTTTGTTACAAGGGGCCTGTTTCACGTATTGAATAATGAAGGCAATTTGTATGATTACATAAATTACCCGGCCAATAAATTAAAGTTGTACATCCATGAGGTACTGGCCGCTTTGAAGACATTGCACCAGATGAGATGGTATTTCTTGTTGATAAGAAACTCCCATGGATTGGGCCGGTGCAGCGTGTCATTGGCTTCCGCGGTGAGCCCGAGATGAGAGCACATCTTTCGCAAATAGGCTTTGCGCTGCAGGAGACGCTCCTCGACTGCGGTCATATTTTTGGCTGTCGCACGTTGTCGTGCCGCAAGCAGCAGCATTGGATCCAAGCGACCCGCGTTCTGATCGACAAACAAACAGGGTCAGTGGGTGCATGGTCGCGTATGCATTTATCGATTAATGCGGGGGTAGTTATTGCGGGGATCTATCGGTAGCAAGCATACCTCTAGGCGACCGTCTTTCGCTGCATTCGCATTCGGATTCGGGCGCATGTATTGATCTGTGGTAACGAGCAGGACGAGAATCACCGGTATCACGCATATTGCCGTGAAGAAGATCACGCAGCGGCGAATCACTTTCCACGTGGCGACGCGTTTCCTCTTCCGGTAACGCATCACTTATTCGGGACGTATGGGCATCTAAAATAGCTAATCGTGCGGTAGGTGCGCTTCATGATCATCGACTTTTAAACTTACATGATGTTTAAAATTCCATTGCGGGCTTTGATTCATTATTTTTATGTAGGCTCGGAGTGTCGATAAAATTGGAAGACATGAGTTTTGATTTTTGGTAACAAGTTTTTGTTATTATGTTGTTAATGCAGAGGAGTATCACTCGATAATGCGTGCGTTTCGTTGGTCTGCATTGATTTGTACCACTTCGCGATGCACCGCGCGTGATACTCAGCATAAACGCCGCACACAGATCGGCGGCGGGCTACATAATAACACGCGCGTGCGGCAGGAATAACGATGACTGCGACTGCGGTGCCTGCATTGGGTCGATCCTGCTACCTTGCGGCGCGCGTTATCGGCAGCGGCGGCGACGCAGAAGGCATGCACAGCGTTTTATTTATACAAAGTGTTTGTTGCATTAAATGCAATTTGCATTAATCACTTAAACTAGTAGCAACAGTAAACTATGGCCATGCATTGTAAACTTGTTTAAACTGTGTGATGGGCCTATGCGTATAAATGATGTAATTTTATTTTATCTAATGTTTTTGTTGTTTTATTTTTAGAATTAACAATGGTTTTAATTTCATTTGCAAGTGGTATCCTCTAATTGCGCCTCGTCACACGCTTATTACTTATTCCAATGACATGGAGCGCAACTTTGTCAACAGCACGCAAATCTCACAAACAACATTAGCCACTTACGTTGCTATAATATTTGAAGAGATTCCGTTTGCTAAACATACCAAGTACGAATGTGAAGGCCTCCTCTGCTATCAGCCAGCAAAAAATAGCTGCAACAGAGTATTTCGCCTTCCTGTACCCACATTTGTAATCAGTTTAGATCCGTTGTGCGTAGGAACCCAACACATTGTACCTTCTGCTTTGACTAGCAACCGGCCTGAGGCGTTGATAGCATCGATTGCGTGCAGTTTTAGCTTAAATGTTGCTGTACATTTGCGTCCTTGTTCGTTTTCAAGCACGCTTGGAAACTTTTTAATTATCGATTGCATGTTTCAAGAGATATACGATGGAAAAAGCAGCAATTATTTTGCATTAATCTCATCGGAGAGTTATTTAAATGGTATTATTATTAAGGTACTGAAAGAGCAAGCAAATTCCGAAATTTATGATGCGACTTTATTTGCAAGGTAAAGTAAATGTTACAAAAATTTTATTTGCATAATTTTAATGGTATACTTTTAGCGATAAACAACATATGGTAGCAGCTTTGCATTATTTGCAATCAAAGATTAATGGCTTAACGATATGGCCACAAGAACAACGCCAAGATTTGCAATGTTTGATACAACAAGATGAAGACGTTGAGATGAGCAGCTCCCAAATTCACGCAATATCAGATTTGCCTCTGGATAATCATGAAATTAAACAAATGAATGAATGTATGTTGAAACAAGTCAACGAAGTTATTTATTTCTTTGAGAATTCAGTGAACAATCCTAAAATGAGTGAAAATTGCAATATTACCGATGAATATTATGCATTTCGAAATACTATTACTGTAAATGAATATAAAACTGATTTACTTCATGAAAAACTTTTAAATTAATCCAAAATTATACTTTATTTTTAGATAAAAAAGATAATGTTGTTTACATTGAGAATTTGTTCAACATATGCGTGCACTAAGGCATAAATGATTTAATTTCAGTTTATTTAATGGTTTATTGTTATTGAATTGTTTGAATGTAATTGTTAACGGTATTCTCCAATTGAATTTAATAAAGACATCATAAATCCAAAAATATAATTTATTTATATACAACCAAATATACGAATAATATTAATAACATAAAATATAAATGTAATAATTAACTTAACAAATATTCATTGAATCTTTAAGTATTTCTTCAGTCTTTGCCTGGCTAATATAACAATTAAATACCATCACCGTTTTACGTTGCGTGTTCACCCTGTTAATAAACCCATATTCCCATTGACCTATTTACATTTTAACTTGCCATGCAGGTACCACGAAGCGACTGCGATTCTTAAACATTTCTTCTAATATAAAACATTAAATATATTGTGCTTAGATTTATAATATAGGTATGTATAGTTAAATAACAATAGTTGGTTGTCTCATTAAATATTGCAAATAATTCAAAAGAATAATTGATATATTATGAACACGTTTCATTGCTAGAATAGTTAAAAATAAGATTTATTGCTTGTTTATCTAATTTGTGTTAATTTTTTTTTACAATAAAAATGGTATCTCTTAAGATTCAAGTGTATAACGTAAATGATAATTGCATTAAATATATTGCACTATATTATCACAAATTTATGAAATTTGAGCATGTATATAGTTTGTGTATATAATTATTGCACGCAATTATTGCACAACGTATGTTATTTGCTATTGCACACGATAATGATAATTTTGGCTTTGTAGCCGTATAAATTT
Organism: Anaulacaspis nigra; assembly: GCA_030264675.1. Lineage (NCBI taxonomy): Eukaryota > Metazoa > Arthropoda > Insecta > Coleoptera > Staphylinidae > Anaulacaspis > Anaulacaspis nigra. Next base: position 4,963 of record JARJDV010008082.1, on the reverse strand, counting down.
ATACGTAATTCACAATCGCTTATAACAGGTTGAACTAGACTTATAAACTAATATTGCCACGTATAGCTGTTTGCTGTATAAACAAACAGCTATTGTATTGCACGTCCGGCCATTAAAAATTAGGTACTTATATCGAAATTATGTACAAATATTTCATATAATTTAAATTACTTTAATTGAGCCATTTACATAATTACTGTTTCACATCTGAACCCACGCCACTGTCGAGGGAATTCGTTACCTTGTCGAAAACCGAACGTTTACGAAAACTACCGAAAAACACCGAATGTGTTTCAATACTCTCAGCACCAGATTCACTTTGTCCATCACCTAAACTTTCATCAGTTTCACTTCCCGCGCATGATTTCTTCTTGTGCATTTGCGTTTCATCGTTCGAATCTGTGCTTAAATAGCCTGAATCGTCTTGTTTTACCTTGATAACTTTCTTCCAAATTTTCTTGGTTTTATCTAAATCAATTCGGTTGCTGTTAGCCACCCGTGCTTGTAGAATAAGTTGATTGTTTATACCGTTTTTGAAGATTACATCTTCTGAATGGATGAAATTACTTAGAATACTAACATCTCCTAATTTTGAGTTTTTTGGCGGTAATGGTGGTTTTGTCTCAACAGGTCTGGGCGGTTTTGGAATTTCATAAATTGGGGATTCAACCATTTCGGGTGGGATAATGTCAGGTGGCACGGATGTCGAGGTACGCTGACGTCGGGAATGTCTTTCTTCGAGGGTAAGAATGCGCCCTTCGTAGTCTCGAGTGTCTACTAATTTACTTTTATTTTTAGCTTCATATATTTCTCGTAAGCTTGAGAAATTCTTTTCAAAGGCTTCGTTAATTCCCTCTTGAGTAAGTGGGCTTTTCTTAAAGGTTCCAGAACTGCGCAACAGAATTGGTTTTGGTCGTTCAAGTGAATCGACATAATCGTTGCCCACTTTTAATTTGGGTTTACGATCAAGTGTATCTGGCTCAAAAGCATCCGACTCTTCAGCTTTGATGTAATTTTTGGGACAATCGGTAACCTCTATGAGTAAATGACCTGGTTTATTTTCCTCGTAAATTATTTTCGGTCGTTCCAACGTGGAACAATCCGATGAAGAGCTCGGTGTTGAAGGTTGACTACTATAGTTGTAACCGTTGTTCACATAAACTTCGCTGACCAAACTGTACCCGGTGTTTTTGCGTTGAAGTAACTCGGGTAACTTGAAAACACTTCCTTCTTTACCCTTCTTCAAAACTATCAATTCGTAATCGTGTTCGTCACTTGTTAACGAGCTCAAGTTTAGTTTTGAGATTGTCATATTGCCTGTTTTCTTATTGAATATTGCATTTTGCATAGTCATCTCTTCGTCCATTGGCAATGCATTGCTTAAACTGGGGCTTGCTTGCGAAGAGGAAACTTCTAGATATTCTGGAGGTGTAGAAAAACCTTTTCGAGAACGTTCCAAGCTGTCTGCTTCGTATTCCGCCTGTGAAATGAAATTCTCGCTTGAAGTTGGCACTAATCGTTCATGTGCTTTCATTGCTTCGTGGATCATGTCAGGAGGCGGCAAGTTTTTCGGTGGTTCCACAACTTTATCGTAGATATTTGCATTCGGGTTTGCTGATTTCGGTTTAGTTGGTGGTAATGGCGGTGGAGCTTTGGGTCTTGTACGTACAGTTTTAATTGTACTACTGCTTTTCTTGGAACATTTTGATCTATTTGACGAAGCTGCCGATTTGGCATCACAATCGTTGTTTGCTATTGGTTCTGCAGCAGGTCTTGGGGCAATCTTACGAATATATGGCGTTATAACATGATCCGGGGACAAACTGCGAGTGGGTGATCGAATTTTTCGATTACGTGTTTGTAATTGCAATGAAGTTGTTTCCTCTGCTTGTTTTACAATTGGCACGTTTTCCAACCATTTTCTAATACTTTGTTGCTTGCTGTCATTGTTAACCGAACAGTTTTGACAAGCGCCAAGGGATGAATATGAATTAAAATCTTGTGGCTCACAACCCGGACATCCACTGCATGATTTTCTTCGACTATTCTCACGTTTCAAACTGATCGTGCTACTGCGTCTGCTAATAACAGTTTTCGTTCCGAAATCTGCATTAATTTCAACCGGGTATGAAGGATCTTCTTCGAGTATCAAGTTCAAACTCGGAATGAATCGTTTGGCAGTCATTTTTTGCTTTGCAATCGCTATGACTTCGCGAATTTTTGTCAGGAATTCGATTGCTGCCGGCGGAGGACTCATTAGCAAATGGGGCTCAAAATAAGCGGGATTGAAATAGAGTTTTCTTCGTGTTGTGCCAATAAGTTTAGTGGAGTCAGGACGATCACCTTCGACTGTTTCAATAATAGAAACATTTTCTTCGGGATGTCTTTCAATGGATTCTTGATGCATGGGTTGATGAACTGCCGGCGAATCATTGTACTGCGGATGGACAAGCGCAGATGTCAATTGAATCTGTAAATATAGCAAATACTAAATAACGATAAACAAATCGATTATGACAATTAGTTAAATACATTGATCTTCCTCTCTTCGGGCGCTTGCGGTTCAGCATTCACCTCGGTATCGGAACTATTCGAATCAGTGAAAGCGTTCTCCGTCGCTGGAAAGTGTCTTGAAAGATTCATCAATGGATTGTTTTTGACGATGCCCTCTTCGGCCATTGCCTGATTGTTATTTTGCATATTCTGATCATGTTTTTGGTCTTCTTTTCTACGTCGCCGAATGTGCAAGTAGAGAAATACAGAAGCGACGTAGATGAGGCCCAGGAGAAACGAGCAAATCCCAATAGCAATGTACTCAATAATACTTAAACCCACCGTTGGGCTTTCTTCGTTGATTGCAAATACAACTTCACTTACATCTGCAATGAATATATTTATAGGGTTTTTGGAGTAAAGGTTTAAATTGGGTATTTACTATTGGAGAATTTCGTTGGTGTTCCAACTACGCGAAACGCAACGCATGGTGTAAAGATTGTTGGTGGATCAGGCGTTGGTTCAAGATTATTCGCAATTTCCCTGCACATTAAATGAACGAGAACAAGTCGACCGGTCATACGATTACGCAGTTCAGGTTCTCCAACCCACTAGAATGGAATCAGAAAATGTAGAATTCAGTTGAGACAATATTTAGAAGGTATACTTGTAAAAATGTTCGACCCTCATCACGAAATAAACGAAATGGAACATCTGTATCGATAGGGTTGCGCAGATCTATCCAACCCCCATCAGTAAGAAATTTGGCACCGGATACTGCACAAAGTGGTGTTTGAATTCCTGAAAACGATATTTTTTAGCTTTAGAAGTGCATTGCAACGGTGTTCAAGTCCTTAAGAGCTACAAATTAAGTGATCATTAAATGAGCAACACTTTGTGCGCGCACGCACCTTTAATTAAATGCGGTAATGCCTTGAAATTATAGCCTTCGTATAGCTACAATGGAAATAATAAAATTATATAGCAATCGCTCGTATTCAACGACACTTGAATGTGTGTAATTTGGTTGTGATTGCATATTTCGGCAGCACGTTCACAACATGCTACACTCATTTGCATCTTTATAAGCGACGAGTGAACACATCCCCTACTTTGCGTTTCTTTCGAGTGAAAGAAGAAAAAACGAATGATTCAGTCATGCACAAAATGAATTCCAAAATGCATTCATTCAGCAACTGTCAGCCGGCTCTATCAAATGGGCATTTTGTTGAAGGTGACTTGCAGTTTGCGGGAAAAATTCTCGTTTAAATGCATTAATAATGGGACGCATATGTTGTTCATAACTGTTTGTCTGCAAACGCCAAACAAATAAATGCCTACCTTTTTGCGTTGCTCCCAGTTAATGGTGATTTATCCATATGGCTTTTTCATTTCTATGAGCAAGCAAACAGATTGCATAATCTGAACGTGGAAAAAATGCATTGTGCACGCGGACAATAATGTTCAAGCGTTTGCGACTTTGGCGATGGACAAAAGACGACCCAAGGTTAAAGCACTTGCTTCTTGTGCTGACTCCTGCGCCAAAGATTAATGGCAAATGATAATTGCCCATCGTCTTTCGTCTGCGCATTGTGCGCTATTATTAAAAATGGGCGAACGTGTAATAAGAATAAATTTCACAATTCATAGTTCTCAGCGAGCGTTACTTCCTGCTTAAGCTGCATTGCGCTATGAAATAATCACTTATGGTTGCACTGGTGTGCGCTGAAGGAGGCGCCCGTTTGATTATTAACTCCCTGCAGCAGTCAAGTGACTAGATCGGGCACGCGTCGCTGATTAGCTTCTCATTTACGCGGTGCGCCGGCGGCAGCGTTTGTAATTCAACCATGGTTTATGTACTCGCTGCATAATTGTATGTATCTCTTCTCTCTGCCTCACTCAACTTCAACTTCTTAGTGCCAAACAAAAAAAAGCACCGTGCTGACTTCCTGTGTGATGTACAGCCAAAGTGCCGTTTATAATTGTTTTAAGGTGAAATCTAGGTATATTTTTGTCCAAAAAAAAGTATTGCTAACAATTATTTCAAACTATAAGTAAAGGAATTTTATCCTTTTCAAAAATCATTACTTTAAATCATCTACGACGATTGACGATAAATTAATTAATGATATTTTACTGACAGACCGGGTCGGGCTGGGTGAAAGTTGGTGAAAAACCCGACACCCTAATAGGGTACAAAGGGTACTGAATATGTATATATATATTTTACTGACAGATAAAGGAATTGCTAAACTTGATTTCGTAAATATTATTCTAATCGAATCGATAGTTTAGGCACAATTTAGTGTCAAACTAGAAGAATTTCTGCGTCGCGATTAGGCAGTTGCATCAAATTAAAAATTCATTTTCTAAGCTCATGGACTTTTTTCAATAAAACTATTTAGATCTATGAAAAGTGCAACTAATAAACTTTGTAATGATATAAATATTTTTTCTTAAATATTATATT
>JARJDV010008067.1:0-140215 GCA_030264675.1 Anaulacaspis nigra | reverse complement strand
TTGTAATTAATGTAATATGATAGAAATTGCAATATCTATATAAAATAGAGTTATATACTAGTTGATACAGGTCATATATACAAGCATTTGCTGAAATCATTTTGAAATTGCCTGATTTATGGCAATTAGTTCGAAAGTATCAGAAATAACAGAAATGTCAAGTTGTTTTTTAGATTTGAGCTCTAATTTGTAAGAAAATGTTATGTTTTGCCTCCGTTTTCTTGCTGAGTTTCATGAAGTATTAATTATACACGAATTATCAAAATGGAGGAAGTACAGTGTATATTGCAACACGAAAATATTGTAATACATAGCAATTACACGCTAGGGATTTTCGTTTATTTGTTCAATTAGTTTGTTCGCGTAATGATGTCATAGTATAGCAACACTAATGGTTTACTATTAAATAGCTTTTAGTTAAATTTAGACCTTTTTATCAAACATAAATTAGCATGCTGCTTTAATTCATTTTTTTACTATCCCTTTTACCCCACTCTCCTTTATTTTGTTCTCATATTTCATTTAATTTCATGAAAACTATAAAAGATATCGAAATAATTCTTGCTGTATTACAAAGTACATTAGAGTATTTATAATCACTTAGAAAATGAAATTATGTCTTCGCATCGATCCAGAGATATACGCGTACAAACAAGTTTTACTTCAATTAATAATTAACCGCAGAATTGACTGTCTAGTTTCCCTCTCGCAACTGGAAATTTCCAATAGCAACAATATAATTATGCATAATGCGCTTGCCAACTATGAATGTCATGCCGATATCCCGAGTAAATTGGAACGAACAGAACGCGCATACAATTTTAATTAAATTCCAATACTCTGCGCGAAATGAATTCAATGGATTGAATAGATGCACTGCATAATTGAGTTCCTCGGACGCGGCGTGCTCCGCTCGTTTACAATAACTCGCGATTTTTGTGTTGTCGCAAAATTGTCGCCATAAATTACGTTTGAACCGAGCGCGTCATGTTCGAGCATCATGGAAAATGTTTGGCGGCAATTGAATATTGATTGTAATTTTATCGGCGCGTACAACATACACTCAACTCGACTCAGCCGCCAAGCATTCTCAAGCGAGTCGAAGCACCAATTGATTAATGATAACTTTGCCGCCGTTCAACGCATTCATTTTGTCTTCGTCTTCATTTCACACGCTTCATTTATTATTTAACAACATTCTTCATTCCTTTTTCAAAACTGTCTGATCGCGCTTTATTTGAACTTTTTAACTAAAAATAAGAAAGTTACTAGGGCTTGAATAAAACTCAAGGTGTGTTAATAAGAACCCCATAAAAGTCTCGTAACTTCAAGACAGTGTCAGCATTTCATTAAATATTCACCTCACATCTTGGAGGGAAAACTTTGCTGGAGTGCTTTTCTAGTTAGCATAAAATTGAAAATTTACTTTTGCGGTTTACAATTGCAGCCAGTAATTAAACACGGCGTGGTTAATGTAAATGCGGTAAAAAAATAGCTAGTGACTGTGACGAATCCTGGGGATATTTGTTTAGCAACGTCCGACCGAGCGTAGCGCTGAGCGCACATTAATTCATCGCGTCGCGACGACGGGAAGACGGGAAGTGCGTTTGAGGGGTGGTGCGCGCCAGCCAGCCACGCATCTAATCAATAACTCGGAGTCTCCCACGACGGCGGCGAGGGCGCTGGCGCATACACCCTTATCAAGGGTGCGTACGCTCGCCCCGTACACACGCTCCAGTCATTGTGTAACAAACGCGCGATGCACAATTCGCTACTCGTCTTTTATACCACGTCAATTTCTTATTCGCCTATACAGCGCACTTTTGATAGATAACGTTGTTGTTCGACTTGTAGCGGACGCGCGCGCATATGTGCATCGTGCAATTAGTCGCGTGCAACGAGTGCCGTTCATTACAATTAATTAAGAAACTTGGTGCTCGTTGAAATGATATAACACATGAATGTGTTCTAGTCGGTGTCGTCTGCTCCTAGCGAGTGCGACTCTCAAAATCCGTCCGTGTTTTACTGCCCGGTGTCCTATACGAACTGTACTCAACTTAAGGCAACGAATTACGAGCAAAGTGACTTATTAGCAATAACAATCGGATGTAAGATGATTACATGAATTTTTTCCATCAATCGCCCAGAATTCTTCTTGGTCATGGTGAGTTTTTCTTGAAAATATTGCGATACTTTTATTTTTACTTTCGTGTCTGCACGAAAGACAGGAAATTAACATGGTTATTATCCGCATGAAAGCAACTCGTGCACTCCCTGAAGTCGTATATCGTAAATAATCCCATGTATAATAATTATTTACAAGAATTTTGTATTCTTTGCACTACGAAGTTGTTTAAACTTTAATACACTTAAGTCAATACATATTCACTTTGCGAGCCGAAAATAATGCGATCACAAAGCATTTGCATCCTGAACTTGATTATTTCGGCTATTACGCTCTCTTCCGCTTCATCGCATGGTCACCAGTTGACCGGAAATTCATTTTCCGCTTTTGCCGCCCGCATTGTCACATCAATTCCAGCCGAAACCAATGCAATTGGCGGCGACAATGCTCGTGTGATGATCAAGGGCACAATGGAAAAGAGAAAAGCAATAACTTACAAGTTTGAAGTGAAAGAAATGAAATCAATTTCTTCAGTTCATTCGCTCGCGAAGAGGACACTCGAGTTTAATAAAACTTTTTCGATCCCGCCGCCTCCGACGGAATTGTTTGCTCATCGGCGGCGTTATTCTTTTATTGCATTCCAATGCAGTCGTCGTTATTACTTCCTTGCGGAAACAATTGGAAAGTTGTTTATTGCCATGGAAAGTGTTGTGATCAATCACTGACAAGCTTGTTCTTTTTTCCGTTATTTTTTCCTCGCGAATATTATTCAATCAAGGCGCTGCTTGCGCTTAATATAAAAACCTAATTTATGATCCTATGCAATGCTTTTGAATGTGCGCTGCGCGTTGTAGACATGAGCATAAAGAAGATAAAAATGCATCCCCTCGTTCTTGCCGCCGCCGGGAACGAAATGTTTGACAATAGCGCCAGCGTTACCCTTAGACCATTTCCGGCTACTAAAGCCACTAGAGCGGCAATAAACTTCAGCATTAATTTACGATTTCCACCCTCAAAACTATTACTTCTTTTGTTTCACATCTCACAACACATGTGGCTGTGATCATTAACATTTCCGAGATAATAAAGGGGTTGACGCTTGATGATTATATTGAATTAGTAGCTGTAGAATCGATTAGAGGATCTTATTGGTTGGTTGAGAGGGTTAAAGTTGCTAATAAAATGTATTATACTGCAACTAAATGGATGCTGTTAAGTTCTTGATTGCTTAGCAGACTTGAATGAATTGCACTCGAGTTAACTTGAGAAGAAGAAGGAGTAGAGAGTAAGCTATCGTGCGTGCGCTATCAATTCCTCGGTGAATTCGAAGGTGCGACTCGTGAACTTTAATTATATAATCAATATCGACAGAGTTTTATACATTAATGTTGTTGCTCTTTGATTATATGTGCTATTTTGTTTCAGATCTGACTTGAAGTCAGTGACTGATTCGACTCGAAGCAAAAGTCTCAACGATTTCCCAATGGTGAGTGGCAAATTTCAAATGTTGAAACCAGGCATCCATTTTGTATTTTATTTGTTATTCTACAACGTAAATTTACAATGTGTATGTTCGTGATTGCCAGCCATTGTTATTCCCGAGGATTCAACTGTTTGCACAGCGGGAACGTAAACTGCGCTTGTGCGGTTTTGCTGTGCAAATTTAACCGTGAGCACATAACTTACTGCGGGCCGTCTGATATTCCGGGAATTTCCTTGCTTGCATGCGCATGATAAGCCGATAAAGTTGGTGGATTAGCTTCTCGGCTAATAATCTATTCAATTTATCTGCAGTGTCAGGCGTGTTACCACCTAATTTTAATTACTAATGGCACGGTCTTTCAGCGTGGAACGTGACGAAACTTGATGAATTAATTCATTTATGTGCACGCTGTGATCTTTTATTAAATTCAAAATTTCTTGAATTCCTTTTGACCCGAGTTATTATTAAATCATGTTGCGGTTCAGGTGGTTTGCAACCGAGCAAGCAATCAATAACCTGAGCTTCTTTTTGCCCTTTTACTTTCACTTGAACAAGCTGTTGAAGGGCCACTACATCATTTTGGTAAAGGTTCCATAATATCCCAGAGGACTAAACAGGGTTTTTGTTCTTCTAGGAGCCGTGTGCTGATCCAAACATGGACACAATGGCACTGAAAAAAGCTCTTGAATGGGAATTGTCCTTGGATAATCGAGATTTGCGTTCGCATGCATGGTACCATGGTGCTATTCCGCGTGGTCGTGCGGAGGAAATCGTCCGTGAAGAGGGATGTTTTCTCGTTCGTGACTGCACATCGCAGCCGGGAAACTATGTGCTAACCTGTCGAAAGAATCAGCAGGCATTACATTTCGTCATTACGCGTCAAATCCTGCAGCCTGACACAGTATACGAACGAGTGCAATATCAATTTGAGGACGATCCGTTCGACACCGTTCCGGATCTGATCACGTCGTATGTCGGTTCCGGACGACCGATAACAAGCCTGTCAGGCGCCAGGATTACGACTCCGGTGAATCGCATGTATCCTTTATCCTTCTACGCCTCGAAGTATCCATCACCGATGTATCAGAGAAACATGTCATCGCCTGCAACCACACCGATGGGAAGTTTTCGCTATCCGATGCAAGTTTTCAAGCAATCCAGCCCGACACGCACGTCACGCGATGGAGCGCCACGTTTACCGTCGAAGAAGCAGAGGTCGCAGTCGCTAACACCATCCGAGGTGCACAATCGAATGTCCCAGGAGAAGTGCAACAGTGCCGACGGAGTAATACAATCACCATTGATGACTCGATCGGCTGGCAATGACACTATCCTTCCCAACACGCGATTCTCATCGCAATCCCTACCGAGGAATACGTGTGCTCGACTTTCGATTTCACCCAGCAGTGTCACGCTCGGTAGGAACTCCAAAATTAACAGGGCTCTCAATGATCACTCCTTCTCCGAGGATGAAACCTTACCTGACTCGCCACCCCCCAAACCGGCACGTATACCCTACTCGCGTAATGAGTCCAAGGAGTCCAGCTACACGGAATCGGATGCTAAAACAAATGAAGGCACATTTACACACGGTGGGCTGCAGCGAGTGACCTCTTATCACGCTTCCGGATCGGATTCGGGTAATGGATCCGGTGATTCTGCGGTAAGTTCAGCTGCCGGCGATGCGATCGAAACTAGTCATAGAAATTCTGGCGTGGTCATCAAGAATCCACGCTATAATATGAGCGCATCCGAATCGTCCACGACGCTCAAGAATTTCGATTTTGATTTCGTGAGTGCTGAAGAGAAATTACTCGAAATGCAATTCCCTGAGGTGAACACAGTTAGCCGATTTGATCTGGAGAACTTTCAAACGATACTGCTTCCAATGAACGAGAACAAACCCCTTGATGGTCAGGCACTCAAAGGTATCAAACTCATCCTGCGGGAGTCGGGGTCTAAGATTCTTGCGAATCATCTGACCAAAGTCGACTTTGAGCTCATCTACGGTCGTGATAAAAAGACAGATAAACTCGGCAGTGCGCTTGAATTATGTACTTTACCTCACGGCCATCAGTTTCGTTTAGATCTTATTGAAAGGTGAGCTTACGTGCGAGCGAAAGTGATACATGATTCATGAATTGTTTTTTGCAGGACTGAATGCTTGAAGTTGTTGGTAGCCATAACAATATTGACCTGCAGTGATGAATACGAGCGTGCCGAAACGCTCCACAAGTGGATCGAAGTAGCAATTGATACAAAGACTGCATTGGGAAACTTGTACGGTTTCTGCGGTATCATGTTAGGACTGTGTTTACCACAAGTAAGCCCCGCTAGTACTCACATTAATAAACATTAACCTCAAATATTTCCACAGATCGAACGCTTAAATTCCACTTGGCACACGTTGCGCCAGAAGCACACGGATTCTGCGTTCAACTTCGAGGCGAAGTTGCGCCCCATGCTCAAAAGTATGAACAATTGCTCAAATCCGCAGGCGCCGAACACAACAATACCGCATCTACTGCCGTTCATCCTGCTATTAGAGCGAAACTTGGAGGACTTCGTAAATCCCATCAACGAACAAAACAGTTTAGCGCTCAACTGTCTGGGATTATGGGAAGCTAACACGCAGGATTTCGGTCTCAGCACGTTATTATCGCACATGGACGCGGCTCGAAAGTTTACAAACAATTGCACGACGTTTCGGCGCAATGCAGACATTGTCTTGCAAGAGGCGCGCATGGAAGAGCTCACCACCGATATGTTTCGCACCGAATTCCATCTAAAATTCCTGTGGGGCAGTCGCGGCGCGTTCGCAGTTTCTTATGATCGCCACGCCAAGTTTGAGCAGGTTCTCAATGTCATGGCCGAGAAGTATTGCAACAACATCAAGGAGGAAACTGAGGTTTAGTTGATATACAGGGTGGGATTTAAGAAGTGCAACGAGCAGCAGTTGGGGGCCAAACATTATGAACTAATTAAGTAATTTATATGCATTTTTATACCAAAATGAACAACAAAACAAAAGACCTCACGGAACATACACCAAAATCGTAAAAGTAAAACGTTTAACGACTGCTCGACTAAAAGTAAGATGTATAGATGATGTTAAATGATTTGTTTACTTACAAATGCTACATGTTTTATACGGCGCATAATGTGATGAGTTGTACTAAATGTTTTTCGTTCAAAACATATCATTGGATGTGCGCAATACATAGATGTAATCATCATCCAAACGGTGCTCAGCGTTTTACACACGAGTTAAATTAGATGTATGTTTAATTAATTCGATACGCTTAGATAACATTCATTTACCCAGCCACTAATCAAAAAGTTAGGCGCATTTAAGACAAGATTAGCTAATTGAGTTCGATCATCGACAATACGATTTTAAGACTGCCAAATAATTTAGTTTAAGTGACTTGCTTGTGTTAGCCGCGAAACGCTTGTATTTATTTTGAGAGAGTATATTTTTGTGTGCAATATTTATTTGAATCAAGTGGAATGCAAATTCAAGTTGCACGTTTCGTTTGCAGTGATTTCTTGCAAAATGTAAGATTGCATAACCTAACTTAAGAAATGTTTATGAATTAGAGAGGGAAATGATATAGACATATTGTAACAATTTGTAAATATTTACAAAAAGTATAAGGATTTCTAGAAGATGTATCAGATAGGCCATTTTGTAACAACCATATACAGGTCTAGTTTACATCATTTACACGTCTAGTGATTATATTGTTAAACTCGTTTTTGTTTTGTATCATCAACCACTGTGCTTTCATTTGAAACTTATACAAAATATGAGAATATTTCAAATAGATTAATGTCAAACTAATAATTAGACTAAATGTACCATTCTCACTATTAAAACATGTAACATAAATATTTAATTAACATGTAACAAGTACTAATGTTACTATAGTAGTTTCAAGTCTGTCTAAACATACAGTGATTCCTATAATTATAACAATAACTATAATGATTAATAAATTATAAACAAATATCTAACAATCTGGATGTAGAAATAACAGACTTGGTTTTGGGTTTACTTATTTATTTTCTGCTGCTAATTTGCTAACATTATTAAATATGGCTTCTCTGACATGCTGTGGTATTCTAACTCTTTTTCTATTTTTAAATGGTTTATTACTGACTACAGCTTTTGCTTTCTGAATATGACCATCATTCTTGGGCTTTTTCTTTTTCAGGCAAGATAATGGATTGGGCCCTTTCTTCTTTTTCCTCTTCTTGATGTTTTCTTCTGTTGCCAACCCATTTTCCTGTTTTAATTGGTCAATTTGTTCCTTTTCGTAATTGGTAATTCCAAGCTGTTTCTGTTTAATGAAATCACTACTAGCTTTTGAGATGTCCCCTAAAATTGGTGTTCTTCCAACTAGGTATAATACAGGCACTCCAACCGATTGTCTCAGACTTTGTTGTAGTTCTTTGTCCTGAGTTGCAATTATATAATGCTTGGGATTATTGCCTATTATCATACTTTGGAAGCATCTTGCAGCTGGTATTGGTTTGCCTTCATGGCCACATTTATGAAGTAAATATTGCTTGAGAATAACTGTTGCTCCTGAAACCTGAGCACCCAACTTCTCAGTTTCAATGAGGGCACATTGTGTGGTTATTAGTTTCAGCTCTCCATGAAGATATCTTGGAATATTATCAGCAATATTTACTTGATTCTGAAACCAAACAATTCACTGAACAATTCAATAATGTTTACTAATGAGTTACCTTTAATGCGGCAAAGCAGAATGTGCCATCAATGAGTAGCTGATAGGGCTGGCGAAATCCAAAATTATTGATGTAATAATTTAGGCGTCTGTTAACTTGTTTATAACGTTTTATTTTCATGTTGTTTGGTGTTTAGCACTCACATGGAATCCTAAATATAAGGTTACGTTCTATTACGTTCGTTCTGTATCGTTTGGTGTCGCTACTGACGCTACACCTATGGAATGCGCATGTGTAAACCGTTACGCGCCAAATTGTTGGTGAACTTCATTACAGTCGTGTTGGCGCCTGCAAGGGGTGGGTTATTCCCGCGTGTGGGAACGACCGTGTAGCTCTAATTAATTTAACAGCCTATTAATTAATATAAATTAGTCTTATTGATTGCTATAATTATCTGGTATTGTGGTTATATTCTGCGATAGTTTAATCAGCTCAATCGTTTTCACTTTTTGTCAAGCACTACAATTTAAGAAAAGCTATATTCGGATACACCAAAATATAGATGTTTAACGTGTACCTTTAACAACATTCTTGTTTCAATATCTGTAGCATTAATTTCACGTTGTATAATGCACATGTGGAATATGATTTCCGGTTTCGTGGCATTGGTAGCGGTTCCTTAGCGTGAGTTGCGTTGTTAAAAATAGTTTGATCGAATATGGCAGTGGTTAATGTTATAATACTTGGTACGAAATTACTAAGGTTGATATCAAGCTATGAATAGAATAAGTTGGAAATAAGCTATTTACTACTATTTATGATAATTTTTAGTGTGATTTCACATGGCTAATTTGCCATCGCATGAATAACGCATGCGCGAGCTATTATCAACAATAGATTCAGTCTACCTGCAAGTAGTCCTATTTTATCAAACAGTAAATTGATTCGAAGTAGTGTTAGCGGCCACAGAGAGGGTATCCTTACCGTGTAGTTGGTAGTCCCACATCATTTAACAATTGAGGTAATAGCATTTTAACTTCTATTTTGCGTTATTGTTGCGGCAGTAAAACACATGGTTGATATTACATTGTAAATGTATATTAAAATACAACACGGTTATTCATTTATACATGCCTTCTAAAGTATGTGAGAAAAGCATTATTACATTTTATACAAAGCTTAGTATTAACGTACTTTCGTTCGATAAAATAGTCGACATACAAATATGTGTGTCTGTCTCTATAATAGGGGGGAGTAAATTTGATTAAAAATGGTGTAAATTGTATAAGTTACTTGTTTAAGACGTGGTTATATATCGCTAATTATTATGCGGCACTGGTAAGACAACGCATCGGTAAAGAAATTGGTTTACACAAGAACTAACATGAAACAAACAGTATGAACCTAACCTACAAATAATAACAACTGAACATGAACTTTTGCAAAAACGGAACACACTCATCCAACTCAGCATCAACTTCAATGCAAACAGCGGCTTTCACCGACGAAAGCCGGTGCAGAAGTGCACACGCAGGTTATGTTCATTCTTGCAAACAAATGCTGAGGGCACACAGAACAACAAAACGAAACGAAACGCATCAGACCAATCCAAAATCGGTGTGAACGATATCACAATTATTCTGCTTCTCGCCGTTCGCTGCCATGTTCAATTCGACCAATGTGTCAATACTATTAATGCTAACTCCTTTTAGAATTTTCTGTGCTGCTAGACTGGTGAAGTTGAAACTCAGATCACTGAGACTGGGAAAGTGATGATGGCTATTCTGACGACTCACCGACTTACCCTCCTGGTCTTTCAGACTGATATTCGGTTCGGATCCAAGGATATTCTTATCCAGTATCGATTGATACGACTTATCCAGCGAGGTTTTCGAATCGGTGATTTGTTTGTAAACATCGCCCACGCTTCCACCTAGGTCGTCGAAGGATTTATGATCGAAAGTGTTGCGGGTAAACTCCTTAAAGCTGTTATTTATTGGTGAGTCTGGGTTCGAGTTGGACACGAATTGCTTATTGTTGGAGGTGGACGGCACGTTTTTCAAGAGGTTCTTGTAGTTTAAATCACGAGATGGCATCTGTAAAGACAACTTGCGACTGTTATTCATTTGCTCATTCTTTTCGTCGCTCAGCAGTTTCGCTTCAACGTTGTTAAGTCCTTCATCCATGGCTGTTTGATTAATGTTCTTTGCCCAGACATCGGGGGTTTGTTTGCTTGCTGCGGATATTTGATACCTGGAAGGTTCAATAATTGGATCCGAGCCATTGATTATGACCAAATTCGGGTTGGGATCCATATGTTGACCGTTCTCGAACGTTATCACCGAACGCACAGGCGAATTCTGAACGAATATCTTCGTATTGGCTCCAGTACCACTGTTTATGGTTGTTGTGGTCGTTGCATTCGTGTTTGCACTCGAGTAATTGCTTCCGTTCTGGTTGGTCGTCACCTGAAGTGTGAACGAATTGCTATGAGCGATTGGCTGTTCTTTATGTTTATCCTTCTCGCGTCGTTTCGGCGACCGTTTGAGTTTACTCTCGTGCGTATTGCGCGAGATGACCGTCTTGTGCGATTCCAGACTGGACGGTCCGCTATTGATTGAGCTTCCTGTTTTGCTGCTCTTATGCGATTCAATACTGGACGGCCCGCTGTTATCCAGACTGCCCAGCGTCTTCAGAGTCGAATCATCCGCAGATGATTTATCATCGCAAGCTCGAGTTTTCAGCGACTCTAAGCTGGATGCTTTCACTGTCTTAAAATCGCTACCGAAGATTTTATAGTTTTCGCGTTTAGATGCACGGATCGGTTTGGTTTCTAAGGACTTGATTTCCTCTTCGTCAATGTCTTCATTCGGTGGGACTTTAGTCAAACTGCTTCGGCTTGTTTTCCGGGAACTCTCGCGGCTTTTGATTGAATGTAGCGGACTGCGATTGGGGTTGTTGCGCGGCAAGGAGCCAGCGGATGGTGTACTAAATCTTAGAGTTGGGGATTGCTCGCGAGATTCGATATGCGACGTGTTGTAGGTGGAGTCGTTGGAGAGCTGCCGGCGGTGGCGGCGTGGCAGTGTCGCCGATTTGGAAGAGGCCGTTTCGGAATTATAGTAGTATGGCAATGACAATGTTGAATCCTACAAAAGGCATAAATTTACTCAATGTTGTGCGGCTGCTTCTTTCGAATGTTATTACCTCATCGGCAGCGGATGTCTGCGTACCAACGTTGTGCAAGTGTATGGCTTTCGAATTGAACCATTCCGTTGGCGGAAATTGCGCACTGAAACTACTAATTTGGCACTGGGAACGTTTCGATCGTCTGAATATTCTCGACAATAGCGATTCTTTCTCTAAAATTGAATAATAACAATCATTTTATTGATACTTCACCTGCATTTTGTGTGGTAACTCACTAGGTGTTGGAGTATTTGCCGAATCACTATTCGGATACTCAGTACTGCTGCTGCTATCAGTATAATGTTGTCTTGCAAGCGTTCTTGTCGATGCAGATCTTCGCAGTCGACGAGTCGAACCCCAGAGTCGGAACGAACCTCGTCTGTCTGGACTCTTGGGGGATGGGAATGAAGCTGATCTTCTTTTATTATTCCTCGCGAATAAAATCTTATCGCTTGCGTTGCCGCCGCAAATAACATCCGCGAGATTTGTCTGAATGCATTGATGAGTGACATCTCCATCACGAATCGTTGCCATCTCTCCATGGACCAACACAAGCGCTTCTTCCGTCGTCATCAGGATGCTTTTACCCGGCATTTCATCCGCACGTCGTCTGCCTCGTGAATGACTCCTTGACCGTCGTCTCCTAGAAGTATACGTCATACAAAACCTGCAAACATGGCAGGAAAGTGTACTTACTCTGGGGTGACGATGAAATAACCTCGTGACGTATGGTACAGCTTGCGTTCGGTGGTCAGCTGGACCAGAGTGTCGTAGATGACTCGTTCGCTGGGGGGTGAAACATGCGGGAACGTCATAATGAGTGCCTCGCGAATAGTCGGAATACCCGCTGGTCGCCCCTGGCTGGATAGGCGAAGGACCACTGCACAAATCGCCTCGGTGAGTGGGGTCCATTGCGTTTGCGGTACTAAATTCACAACGCTCTCCTCGACGTCCTCTGCAACCAGAGAGACGGATCGTAAATATGCATAGAAAGTGTGCAAACATGTGGTAGAAAGCGGGCGGAGCACAATAATCGCCCTTTTGAGGCCAATTAAATCAATTATGCAAACAATCGCCGACGAAACGCAATGAGTATAATCAATGTTGTGTATTAATTGAATTCATAGTGGAACTGCAATTTCACATCTATTACGAACATTTTACACACATGCTGCAGGCCGCTTCCTTTTCCCGCATGTGAATATACGAAGAAAACATTAATGTGCGTATAATTTATGCACTAAGAAACCAGTGATCAGCCGTAAACATTGTTGACAACTTTATTTCTATTACAATTATCTATAATTTCGTTATTGTCCATGGGAATTTGCTTTGCGCATTTTTGTTCTCTCCGATGGAAATTTGCATTTTGTTGTAAACTGTAATTTTGTGGGCGTGTTTGGTGTGATGGATTATTGAGTGTTAATTAAGTTTTTGTACCGTTATAAAGTAACAGTTTTAAAATTACTTAATCAACTGTTTGGTTAGAAAAATAACTGCAGTCTGTAAATAATTTTCTATTAAGTATTACGTAGTTAATAATCTTTGCAAAATTAATTTAGTTAAGTCAGTGATTCCGAAACTTATTTTATCCACCGCCCATGTTGAGAAACCTATCACATTTTATGGATTAAATTTACAATTATTCATTATACCCTAAAGGGGTTCAGTTCATCGCCGCCTTCCTGCATTTTTGGGGGGCGTTAGTAGATTTCAGAGTCACTGGGTTAAGTAATAATACTTCAAAAAGATTTTATGGAAAAGTAAGACTTTTCCGCTGAATTTATTTTATGATGATAACCAAAGAAAGATTCATTACCATTTCTAATGTCCCACAGTCAAGTTAGTTACTTTATTTTGCATGAAATAATAAAATATCTTAGAAAACTTTCACGGGAAACGGGGAAATATACATGTGAGTAAAGTCATGAATATTACAACAACGTCAAAATTGCGCAAAGACAAGTAAAAGAAAGTCATTAAACGATTCGTCTCGGTCGTCTTCAGGGTTCTCTTCGGTTTTTTACGATGAACGCTTGATTTAGCACTTAATGAAGGTCATTGAAAGGTTTAATTAATTTTTAGATAGTTTGAGAATACCCAAGGAGCATGGTTGCCAAACTCATTACATTGCGACCATATGGAAGTTTTGCGAAATTAATTAAACTTTCATTTAATTATCATGAAAGTCGTATTTGCTTAAAGCGCTGCGGCAGGAAAAACGCGGCAAAGGTTCTGAAAGGTCGCCAATTAAGCCCGAACATGGCAACACCGGCAATAACAAAATACGAACAAGTGTACTAAAGATTAAATAAATTCCCGCAATAGCGCACGGCACGACGCAACGTTGATCATTAATCAGTTTTTTAATTTGCGCTGCGAGTGGTACTTAATAAAATGCATCAATTGAATTTGTTGCATTTTCTACGAGGTTTTGTTGTTCGGTGTGATGGCGATTTCTATCATATTATGTCTTTGTTGAGAGTGTCATTTGCGTTGAAAGTGCATCACGGCCAT
Source organism: Anaulacaspis nigra (assembly GCA_030264675.1). Classification (NCBI taxonomy): domain Eukaryota; kingdom Metazoa; phylum Arthropoda; class Insecta; order Coleoptera; family Staphylinidae; genus Anaulacaspis; species Anaulacaspis nigra. The sequence continues at coordinate 126,209 of JARJDV010008067.1, read as the reverse complement.
ATACATGCGAATAACTATATTGATTGCAAGAACATATCCTTAACAAGCAATGCACGACGACGGCGAAGAAATGAAAAGCCGTTTCCTGCATGTTAGCACTTGGGTTGCGCGCAGCAAGAGTGAAAAGGTACGAAAAAATTTGCCAAAGAAACAATTCAGTATGCGCTATTGAACCGATACACCCATCTTTAGCATCGCGCATCATGGGAATTCGCAGTCGACATTGCAGACGGCAGGCAAACGTACAAAGAATGCATTTACTTTCACTATTCGCGGACTCTTCCAAGCCAACCTAAACTTGAACGAAAATTGTCTCATAAACCAACTTTTATTTCCATTCAATAACGATTCAATTATCTTCTTTATTTATTCCCTCTTTCTAATCAACTTTCATTAAGTATATTTTCATATTTCTCATTTATTTCTTAATAACGGAGATGATAAATTTAAATAATTTTCAGGGATTTTATTTTTATCATGGTAGTTTTTATTTAGTTATTTAGTTTTCTATATTATGGAAAACTGTAAAATAGTGTTTCTTCTTTTTAATCAATTTTCGTTAACTAGATTTTATGTATTATTGCTTGTATTGCTCATTCAAACTAATTAGATCGTAGATACAATTCTATGGATTTTCACGCTCAAATAAAAAACTAAAACAAATTGTATTTCTTCTTTCTTATCAAGATCTATTAACGCGATTTTCATGTTTACTCCCCGTTTATTTCTCATTCAAAAGGGATTTTCTGGTTATTTCTAGGGATTTTATCTTTATCAGAGCATATTACTCGATAAAGTAGAAAACTGTAAAACAAATTGTATTACTTCTTCCTAATCAACTTTCGTTAAGTAGATTGTTGTATTTATTGCTCGTTTAGTTCTCCGGGTTCGATTCTCGGTGTTCCGAACTAAGTTTATTAAAATTTCTAGGTATTTTATGTTTATGAAGGTATTTTACTCGATATCGTAGAAAACTGTAAAATAAAGTGTATTACTTCTTTCTAATAAATTTTCATTAACTGGTTTTTCGTTTTTAATTCTCGTTTTCATTTTTTCGGGACATTTCTAGGGATTTTATTTAGATTTTATTTTTGTTTGTTTTTAGTTTCTCGATCATTTTAAAACTTGCTTCCCTTTTTCTTTTCTTCGACCAACAAAGAAACAAATGGTAATTTTAGTTATGTTATTCTTGTTTCCTCTCCTTGACTCTTTCGCTCAAAAGGAAATACTTAAGTTCTTTTATCTTTTTTCACAAGACAGAGCAGTTGTTCTGTTTAGTTTGTTTCGTCACATGAATTATATGCATCATGCACGTAATAATTACATAAATGCATCCGAGTAAATAAATGTAGCAGCAACAATTACACACAAAGCACGAGAACGCATTCATTTGTTGTAATCCTCTGTTTTGTATTCGGTAATAACATACGCGCTGGAATATGAAGCGTCTCGAGATTGAGCCATGTCGTGGTTAATTAACCGTTGCAATGTGACATGATTACATGCTCTTTGCTTTTCTTTCACGTTGAAAACTGCCTGTGACTCGTCGCAATTGTTTGCAATGTGGCGCAAACAAAAGGTGGAAAAATAAAGCGCATAAAAATACAAAATAGCAAAAGCACGTCGTGCACGCGGAATTGGCAACCTCAATATTTATTTATCATTCTTAATGCCAAAACTAAATGAACTATGAATTTAAACAAATTTTAAACAATGGGTATTTAGGCTCAATGTCACTCACGTTGTTAAAAACGCGTCGTGTTATTGAAAAACGTGGCTAAATTTGTAATTGCAAAATTTTACGATTTTGCGACTTTCCAGAACATTATTTTTGGCAAATCGGGTTTTACGCAAAAGTTGCCGAAACGATTATGAAATGTTTTTTAGAAATTGCCCAATTTGCAATTATTACGTCATAGGTTTTTACATTTTTAAATTGATCGAATTAGCAAATCAATAAAAGTGAGTTGCTAAAAGCATAATTTTTCTAATTTATTCATTGATGACGCGAATAACAAATATTTGCTTTTCTAGAAATTACGTAATCTTAAGCTGTGGAGCTATTCAAATCAATAAAAGTGGGTAAGTAAGCACACATTAACCACGCACGTCTTGCATCCATAAGGAAAGAAATTCATAAGTAATTTGCCATTGGGAAACAACGGTTTTAACAACTAAAAATATCACATGTGCCATGAGCTCATACGCAGTAAATAACATAAAAATGCTGTTTGCACAAGAATGAAAAATACATTCGATGATTACACGTACAGCAAACTCTTTAACATTTTGCAATACAAGCGAGCGAGCGAGTGATTGAATTCGTTCATGTTCATTCATACAATGAGTTAAACGAAACACGCATAAACACGCATAGAATTTCAAATTGCATTGCATAAGTACAGTCCTCATGCGATAATTAATGCGATTACTTGCTTTGAATGCAGACGCATTAACAAAATACTACAACGAATTCGCGATTGATTCCGCCGTTTCGTGCTGATGCATGAGCGTATTGCATGTTTCATTCGTATGCATTTTACATGTACCTTATAATGCACTTCGAGACGTTTAAATTATTCCAGAAAATTATACAGGTAATATCCTAAAATATTAGTCAAGGGTTGTATGAATTTTCCACATATTAATTCAATTTTTCATTTCTTAAATAGCGGGAAATTATTTTAAGAAGAATTAAATTTATTTCTAGCTTTTTCGCAGAATAATTCTGAATTTGAATGACATTTTTGCGTAATTTTGAGAAGTAACTGTAGAAATTGTGGTGGTTTGAAGTGAAAAGTTGCAAACATAAATTTTGCGTTGAATACATTAGCCAAATAGTGTGATAAATTAACGAAATGCATTTTGCATTGCAAGCGGTAATAAAAATATGCATCGTTGTCGATTCGCGACTGCAGCGGGATATGCAAATATACGCTGCGGTGGCAGTGGCAGCATATGCATTTGGATTTTTACGTCTGCTGTATAAATGATTGAAGGACCAATTATCCACTCATGCAAAATTGCAATTACGGTACGTGCGCGCGCGCAATGGACATTTTCCTTAATTAATTGCTACATGCTTTCGCGGTGCTCATTTAAACAGTTGTCGGCAGCGCTTTAATTCTCTTAAACATTGTTTTACGTAAGGTAATTATGCTGCGTTATTATACATACAGGCCTATTACGCAATTTTTAAGTGAATCGGGCCTTACTCGAACAGGTTGAATAAATGCATGAAAATTCGATTATTAATGAGTGTAATCGATGCATAAATTATTGAATACCTTATGTGAGTGATTGAAGGTGTGTAATGAATGTTATTTAAATTTTCCAATAAATTGGAGTGAGATAAGTTTAATTTTGATTAATATTAATAACACAGTAATTTTTGGTTAATTGAACCGCTTTATCGTGCATTTATTTTATAATAATTTAACATTAATTCTTGTCAGCAACTATCTGGGTAAATATTCTTCAATTAACAGTAACAAAATTGCCCAATTGCCATTAAATAATTTGTGTTATTAAAAGAAATTGTCAGCTAAACACAATTTTTAAATTTCCTTTGAAATTGGAGCTCGAAGATGATAAGCAGAATTCAACATTTTTATTATTTGTGCTGCTTTTGAACTAATTGTCATAAATTCGAGAATTTTCAAATTTATTAAACAAAAACTTGTACATATTGATCGATATCAACTTATTGTACATTAGTATATTTTTGATATTCCAATTTCGCTGAAATTACATTAATTACCAGGAATTTATGTACTAGTCCCGTAAGTGCACTTACCCTACTTGAAAAGTTATTAGTTTCATCAAAATTTTCTATTTTGAAAATCAATTTTGAACTGATAATGGGACAAGAAATTATAATAATTAACTTGGCGCGACTTGGTTGAACCTTCATGGAAAATTATGATTTTCCAATATTAATTAATGATAATTATAAGATAGAAAATATCTGTCTTGGGTGATTTAGCAGCACGTTTTGCAGCTATTATTTATGTATTAATGCCTTTGCATTCACAACCTAGAATGCAATGACCTTGCCTGCTGGAGCGCATGCTGAAAACAGATGCTGGCTGTTGCATGAATGGACGAGCGATTGAAATTTGCAATTTTATTGCGTCGATAATTCATCTGCAAATGTTAAGTGTCTTCGATAACGTGTGGGATTCACTTCATGCTTCCATAATACTTACTACGTGTACGTATAGTCCCTACAAGCAATTGCTTTTTACTTTGGCATTCCGAATGATGCCGGTGCGATGAATACAGCTAACGAATTGCAGCGCAGCGTGCAATGTAGATTTAGTCAAATGCCACGGCTGGTGTATGCATATTTCGCACTTTTTCTTATGTCATTATTTTACGTTTGCGTAATTACTTTTTGCCTTCTATGGTCTTGCAATTTAATTAACTTCTGAACTTATCAATGAGAGTATAAAGAATAATTTATTCTTCTCACATCACATTTTTACAAAATAATTCTTCTTAGTAATATTAGACATAAATATTTCTACAGGGTGTTCCACATTTCGTGCACCATAGGAAATTTATTGACCAGACAGGTCAGGAGTGGGTGACAGTTTCAAGTCACCCTACAAAGCAGTAATGAGGAACCGTATCACACATCCGTAAGGATGGTTTTGAATTTCCTAGGTGTGATAATGAAATGTGTGAAACAAGTTCCTAAATGCAAATCATTCATCTCATAATTTTGGTTTTTGTATTTCAAATGGCAATAAATACATAATTTGTTCACAAAAATTATAAATATTTGTATATTTGATCACTTTTGTAATGTGTGTTTCATTTTTATGTTTCCATTTTTCAACATTTTTACTATAATCGCTATAAATCAAAAAGAGTATTCATACCCCTACAATAGTAGGTTTTCAATGGTGTAGCATAATTGGGACACTCTGTATATCTTTTACTTGTTCAAAACAAAGAAAATAAAGTGTTGTTTTGGCAATAGGATATACAAATTGAGATAACATATTGCAAGAACTTAAGACATTAAATTAGGTTAAAACGACAACCCAGAATAGGTTGTGCAACGTAATGAATTTGTTTGGCATGCGGTAAAAAGAAAAACAAGGAAATATCGCGAAAACTCTGCGCACTTTGGTCGTCCGTCTTTGATCTTCCAATAGCGCATTGTCATCTTGGCACAGTTCCAATTCGATGCGCTGCGGCAGTGTGGCCGACGCGGCACAGTTTTAATCAGGATGCTTTGACATCCTTGCGAATTTGCTACGTCATGAATCACTCCACTCGAGTGCAATGCACACTCGCGCAACGGGGTTGAAATTTATTGAGTTCACCGATTTACTGCGGACTTAATCTTCATGATTTAATCCAATTATATTTACCATTCACACACTTGAAGGATTTAATTTGGAATGCACTTTATTTCTTACAACTTTTTGCTGTATGAAGACGGAAAACAAGATAACTTTAAAGCGAGCAATAAAATTAGTTGAAGGTTTAGTTTTTCGTCAAAGAAATATTATTACACATTAGGAAACGAAACCAGTTAACTAGACGCGAAAGTAACACGACGAAACGGAACGCGCGTGTACAATTATCGCACGAAATTTGCTCCTTGTATTATAAAATTACTATAATTAGAAAATAATTTATTTACGGCTGCTGTCTGCTATGCTACGCTCAATCATCTCGCTCGCTACACGTACGCAATCAATAATCAGTCAATAAGCATCACCGATGCTGACTAACAACGTTAATTAACTTCATTTTAACCTTGTTTCGCGATTAAATTGGCAGAACCAAATTTCCATTCGTGGTATAAAATTGGTAATCGCATTTATTAAGCTGTTAAACCATGAAGCAAGATCAAAACATCATTCGAGGGTTCTTAATTAGGAGATTAATCTGTTTTAATGTTTTTGGGCTAAAGATCATAATTTGCTTTAAACCTATTATATAGGGTGTAAAAGTAATTGAAATATATGACATGAAATTGGTAATAGTATTAATTAAAATGTTTTATCGCATTCAGGTGTCTAAAAGGTTTTTAAACAATCAATATTTATATTAACATTTAGGAAAAAGATCATAGTTTAGTTTATTCCTATTATAGAGGGTGTAATCATACTGTCAAGCGATTTTGTAAGAAAATGTCCATCAGGTAATGGGTGGATGACGATATACAGCGTTCATTAGAATAGCGGCTAGATGTAGATAAAATTGGGGTGACGATTTGTCGATGAGAATATTTAATGTCACTTGGGTGACATGGAAGACAGCATGTTACGCATTTGTAATAGCATTCGCGTGTTTTAATATTCAAAACATTCAGTATATTAAGTCTAAGTTAAAGATTATAATAATTTGCAAGAAAATCTCCATCAGCTAACGAGTGCGTGACAGTATACAGCGTACACTGGAATACTTGCCGGGTGCTAGCAAAAACGGGTTATGATGCCTCGAACAGAATATTCAATATCACCCGGGTATCATGGAAGACAGCATGCTAAGCATTTTTAAATAGCATTCGCATGTTTTAAAAGTCAAAACATTCGGTATATTATGTCTAGGTTAAAGATCAGAAGAATTTGTAAGAAAATCTCCATCAAGTAATAGGTGAATAACGGTATAAAGCGTACACTGAAATACCTGATCAAGCAAAAGCGGATGACGACGTGCCGTTAGTATAATCATGTCACCCGGGTGACGTGGATGTCAACGTTTTCAGCAAATTTTAAACAGTATTCGCGTGGTTTTTTGAAACATTCAGTATATTATGTCTAGGTTAAGGATCATAATTTAGTTTATACCTATTATATAGGGTGTAAATGAAATGTTAATATTGAGCATGCACATAGTAGTTTGTGATAACACTCACCAACACTGACGATCTGATAACCGGGAGGCGGCTGAAGAACGCGGCGCGCCCAAGCGCCTCGTAAAATTTCGAGCGCACAGGGCTCGGCGGCGACCAGGATCGCTCCGGGACTCACGTACCCTTTATAGACGAGCGTTTTCGTTGCGCCATTCAGCGCGCTGTTCCACCAGCACACCGAGTTCGCCGACAGCAGGCCCTGCAACAATATTGAACGCATTGCGAATTTTAACAGTCGAAAAAGTACTAAAACACCGCAGCATTTACGTGTTTCACTACCATTACGATCGAATCGTAAAACTAAACTTTACGCTATCGATCTCGCCGTTAACTTTTACTATGAACTTGACATTTAGCAAATGGTAATGAACTTAAAATTACGAACAAATGAGAAAAGCTGCTGGGCATAAAAATATCGCACTAATTAGTAAACTAATTGTATTTCCTTTTGTTTTAGGTGGGAGATTGAGTGGTTGGTAAAGTAGAACATTGTTTTCTCGGTTTTTAAGAAAAATTATTTAATATAAAATATGGAAGATAGGATGGAGTTGGGAGGTTGGTAAATAAGATTTACGAAACCGAATAAGCTAAGCAAAAGGCGGAAATAAGTGCAAGTATGCATGCGGCCACCGCTAAGCGAAAAATGCAAGAAATATGCGCGTGCATTAAGAAGACGACGCAGGCGGCGGTAGCGAGTGCAGCAGACATAAAGATTGTCGCCGCAATTTGCGAAATGAAACTGGAATGGGAACGCATAATTTTGTCTGTTTTGCTGCCCGAAGCGCCACGGAATTCCAGCACGCTGAAGCAGAATGTACGAGCAATGTATCCTAACGCAACATAGTAGCAAGATTATAAAAGTCTTTCAAAGACCTTGCTTTATATTTCATTTTCTATTCAGCACTCTATTGAATATGCGCATAAAATTCATATCCATCAAAGTTTTTCATATGTTTTTACTACACTTGTGGATAGAGTTTTTAACTAGATTTCTTTAGAAAGATTTTAAATAATTTAAACAGAAAATTTTCTTCTTCTTAAAATCTTAAAAAAACCGTAATATCTTAAAGATTTAAAGAATTATCAAAATTTTCATAATTTTAAGTTTTTATAGGAGTAATATAATAAACATATTCAAGACTTTTAACTTGAAATTCGTTATTTCGTGATTTAAATGATTTAAAATCATCTCAAGACCTTAATTAAATGCAAGAATAAATTTGGAGAATCATTACATTAAGAACAAATAATTTTGACATACAATTATTTTCTTAACGAACTCTTTATTTGATAAGATTTGAAGAGTTATCTTCTGTCACAATTTTACCAAATTTTTATTCAAGTAATATAATTGAACAAATTGAAGACGTTTTAAGTTGAAATTCTTTAGAAACATTTGAAATAATTTAAATTCACCTCAAAACGATAACCCGAGAATGAAATTGGAAAATCATTTTATTAAATTTCAAATAATTTAAACAAAAATATATCTTATAATTCAAATCCTAGAAATTTCTTTAAGATTTGAAGAATTATCTTGTCACATCATGTTTCTCAATTTTCATTGAAGTAATATTATAAACTTTTTAACTTGAAATTCTTAAGAAACATTTGAAATAATTTAAATTCACCTCAAAGCTTTAATTAAATGCGAGAATAATTAGATTAATATTTCCTGCAGTGCGAAATATGCATACCAACAAATGAAAGTGCATCGAGATTGAAGTGTGAAAAAACGAATAAGAAAATACATAGAGAAACACAAGCGACGCGACGCGGCACGGCGTAAACGAAAGGACGAAATGTAGCATTTTGAACGCATTCCCGACGTGCAAAAACATTCCTTGAAGATGAAACAAGATGAAATAATTTAAATACGTGCAACCTACACGCGCACCGTGCGCACCGGTCTAATCCACTTAGTTATGCATACGATTGCTGCTGCGCGCCGCGGTAAAAGTGCGCGCCGAAGTAATTCAACTCATTAAAATATGCAAAACGCGCCGGAGATTGATGCGTGAAGCATGGTAAAAATTCAAGTGGCAGAAAGCGATTACGCTGCTCATCGGTTGCTTAGTTGGAAGCGTTTGCGACTAGTACCTACATACTTTTTTCTAATACGAAAACACGCTCGATTACTACTTAAGCGATTAGCGTAAATCAAGACGAGAGATTAACCAGAAGTATTTTTTAATTTGTTATCACGTCTGCTGCTTAATGCTTTTTAACTTGCTCATTTCTCACAAGTGAACTTTTTACGTCGGCTTAAGGAAGAAAGTAAAAAGTTGACTAGATATTTTATTTTAAGTAAGCGGAAGAATAATTTAAATAATAACTCATCAATGCTAATTTTCCAGCCAATAATTTGAGTAGGAAAATGTGGAAATATGATGAAAAGAGAAATTAAATGGTATCGAGTTTATTCACATTTGAAGTTTGAGATTAATTTCCACCTTCAATCGACGCTCATCATCAGACGAGCAAGAGATACACTTTCGCTGGTTAAACAGATTGCAATGTAAATAAATAAATAATAAGCATGACTTGACAGTTTAACGCAGCCAATTTACTTCGCGGCCGAAGCGATTCAATCAACAAACGATTCACGATGAGAGAGTGCTTGGCTTGTTAATCAGAAATAAATAATTTCAATATTTTAAACTACAACAAATATATGTAGATTAGCCAATCATATTAATGAGCGTTTTGAGGTTAAAATAATTTATTGTTTCCATCTGTTATTGATGGAATTAATTATTAGAAAACGTATTTTTATTAAGACTGAAAATTATTCATGAAATTATTTTCAATTCACGCAGCGGGTAATTGAATTAAATACCAACAGGATACTTAAAATCACATTAAAAACCATATCAAATCCGTTTTGAAAGGCGACTGCTAATTAATTGTTAATTAAGATTACGACTTAAACAAAACACGATAGAGAATTATTTCGCAAACTATCACTCATTTTTTGTTTATTACGCTTATATAAAAGCAAACGAAAGTAACAAGCTGTTGAAATCATTGAAATTCACTTAACAATAATTACACAAAAATATGGACACATTCAACGCATAAAAATAATTACATGCTTGAGAATGAAACGTAATTTTTCTCAAATTAAAGGACAATTAATGCGTTTTCACATTTTTCATTATTATTTATTACTGCGTGGAGTAAAAATTTTATAATTCGCAGCGATGAATTGAGAAGCATCACGGAAGTATTTACTAAGTATAATAAATGACAGTTGAATTACGTCACAATAACGAAACAAACATATCAATAAAACGTGAAAGACATTGGCGGAGTCTCTTTGTCGGAAATAACAAATGGTAAAAAATAGATTGCGATGTACAAACAGGACAATAAAATTGATGGCATAATTCGTTACGTAATGAAATGTAATGAAATTATGAGATTTAATTGCTCAAGAAACAAACTATTGTGGGTGCACTCTATATAGGTATAATTAGCAATTACAACTTCCTTTCTGGTGAGCTATTTTGAGCGTTCCAAATAGACAAAAATTTTATCTTTAATGAGCGTGCGTGCTTAGCGTACTGCACTCGAAGAGAAAAATTATAAATAGTTGAAGAGTTGTCGGAAGAAGATGTCCAAAAATCTTCTTAAAATAATTTATCGTTTCGTTTTTCTTCAGTAGTTTTCGTTGAAAGTAAAGATTTTTAGTGGCATTTAACACTTCTTCAAGGGATAATTTAATTTTTGAGTATGATTCTAATTTTTCATTAAGTAATAAGTGAATTTTCGTTTCCTTTTTTGCTATCAAGTAAATATTCTTTAAATAAATTTGAATTTGCGGAACTATTTCATAAATTTAATAATTATTTACACAAAATGTTCATCTTCGAAAGTGAAAGAAATTAAAGGATGAATTAGTTTTTTAAACCTTTTCCTCAGTTTTTATTGTGGTAAAGCATTTTGGATGTTTTTAATTTGGAAAAACATTTACATTTTTGAAAACTGGTAGAATGGCTTAATTTTTTAATAAAATTTGAACAATTATTATCGGAATAACAACAATCAGAGACGTTTATAAATAATTTATACTCACAATTGGCATCTTCTTATTCAAATCTTAACGAATGTAAACGACGATTTAATTTTCAAATAATTTTTAATGCGTTGTTACCAAATAACTCATTTCATGAATTTATAAATAATGTAATCACACAAATTTTATCCTTTTATTCAGATCTTAAAGGAACTAAGGAATAATTTAATTTTCTCAAACTTATTCTTAAATTTTTATTAGTTGATTTGTATTACTTAATTTTTGCCCATTACATGCGCGCACATTGCGATAATACCATTGCTCATTCCGAAATAGATTACTTACATAATAATTAACAATTCGTTTATAAAATTAGAGTAATTGAGTAGAAAAAAGCGAGGTTTCCAAAAGAACAATGCTTAATCCTCAACAAATAAAAAAGCAAAAAATAAAAGATTAATCTCTATGACAATAGCCAGTGAAAATAGCGGTATGAATGAATTTTTTAAGAATTTGCGTAGTTTATTCGCTGTTATTGCATTCAAAAACGGTTTCATCAACGTGAGGAAAAGCCGGATTACTTATTGTTCAAGAACATGCAGGTTAACTCCTCATAGTTAACACCAGCATTACTCGCATTATCTTTAATTTATTGTCTTTTCACCAACAGAAATGTGTCCTTTTGCAACAAAAGTGTTGTGTAGTTGAGAATTGGCCGACAACTGTAATTTTCACACTGATGATTGTTTGCCAGATTAAGAAAATATTTTGTTTGACACTTAATTTACTAATATTTCACCAATTTATTGTTTGCGAACTAATACCTTATTTATGTTATTCGAAAATAAGTAGATTTGAAAGCATCAATTTTCTAAACAATTTGAATGGTTCTTTTGTTAATTGTTGTAAGGATATCAATGTGCTATCAACACAATTTCCTTGTACGACAAGCACTATGACAACAGCATTTTGCGGAATAGATATAGTTGTTTAAATTAAAGTTACCTTTATCGTAATCGTAAATATCACGGCAGAAAGTATTGTATAATAGACGCGAAAGAGGTGGACGTTGGAGAACATCCGGATAAATGTTTATAGCTGATCAACGATGAGAGCCTACCCTGATCTTTATAGTTTATCTATGTTTATGTAAGGATCCTTAAACGGTATGTGGGTGTATTCCAGCTCCAGAGTTTATGAAGTAATCCTCGGTGTTAAACCGAGTCACACATGTTACACATTTGAAAAATGTTGTCCAAATGGTATTGTGGTACAATATTTTCAATAGTTTCAGTTAATGATATTGTGAAGTATTCTTGCCAGCAATGGAATTACATTTTTTCGAATCAAAATGCGTTTTGATATAAAGTATGTAAATCGTGTGGTAATGAATTAATTTAACTATGCTTAAAAGATGTTTTCTTGAAATTAATAGTTGGAATTTTTTCAAAAATATATAATATACCTAGGAAAGTTTTTTTCCAAATTTCGGTGTCAGTTTTATTGGATTTCAAAGTTGATGATAACTCGCGTGACAAATGTTCAATCAAAATTGTTTTCTGGGAACGCCAAGGCATTCTTAAAATACTGGGTCGGTGTGGATAAGTTCCATAGCAGGATCTTTCTTTAACTTTGGTGTATGAGGATTGTAGTTTGTACTTGGTTCATTTTCCTATAACGTTTGAAAGTAGGTTCCCCCATCGAGCCATTTAAAGCTCTATAATTGCATATTTTTTGGATCAAAAGTCGCAACGATAAAACGCATCACAAAGTTTAATTTTTAGAAAAATATATTTTAAAGTAATTTTCATTTGTTGTTAATATAACTTCTACTAAGAATATTTAGTTCTAAACAAATATAACTAAATTAGTGAGTCCCAGATTGATTGCTACTATCAATTTTAAAAAGCACCGTTTCTATGTAAAACGTCGCATCTTATATTATCGGAAATAATGTAAGTATTAAATATTTCATTGAATATTAAGTGCTGATTAAATATTTAAAAATTTAATTTAAAAAATACGAATTTGAAATGCGCAACTTTCATTTCGAATTATCATCGTTTCTATCTCGATCGGAAATAATGCCGCATTATCGCATTGCATTCGTAGTTGTTGGTTGCACGTGGGGATAATAAATGAGTATTCGTGTCCGAAGCGTAATCATATCATAACAGTGCGGGCCGCGAATTATTCTCGCAATTGCACGAAATGTTTGTTAACAAGACGTCTGATTAGATCAGAGCTTAGGGCAGTGACACACTCTTCACGATTTTTTCGCTTTCGTTGGAACGACGACTCTCCGCTCGACCGAGTCCTTTTCGCGTTTGAATGTTCCGAATCGAATTGCAGTGCGCGGCGCGCATGAATTACTCTCACACGAATTCGGCCGATGATAAATCGGCGATTTCGTTTTCGTTTTTTCGCCCGTCAAGGAAGAACAAAAGATTTCATGATTGAAGATGATCAAGGAAGTGAAAATACCGAATGGCTAGTGATTATGCGCAATTATCGGGTAATTGCCGCTTTCAAAGTATTCGAAAAGCGAGAGAAAAAGTGTGGTGAACGAAAGACGAGTTTAATGCTTATTACCGAGTACGCAATTACCTGAAAGAGTAGATAGCCATTCTCGTACATCCAAAAATCTCCAGGGTCTCCTTGGCATCCCTCTTTTCGTACGACAATTGCGAGGCATTGTCGTAATGCCACTCGACAACTTTCGGCCCTCGATGACATTTTCACCAAGTTAGGTTATCATTCTGAAAGAAAACGAAAATTGCATGTTAAAACAATGTGCAAAAATGTAATAAAACATCGAAGAAATTGTTGATTTAGTGCAAGTCACAACTTTCATTTGGTTTTGGGCTTTTGGCAATAACAAAATAAGCATAACAAAGATTGGCGGTGAACAGCAATCAGAAATAATTGACTTCTTATAATACGACGTAATGAGTTGGCGCGAGCGCGCGCGCGTAAGCACTAAAAAGCAATTTGCAATAATCATTTTTTGTTTCTTCGTCTGGTTGGCGATCGCCAGCAGCGCAGCAAGCACTTCCTAACAAGGTGAAATGTGCTCTGCGTGAGTAAATGATGCGTTTCAGTGTGCTCGCACTCGACGCACTTTTGCCTTCTTCTTCTACATCATCATCGTCTTCTTGTTGGCGATCGAAAAATGCTTCGAGCAAATTAGATTTATCGTAATTTCGGCATCTCTGCTACACTCAAAAATAGAAAACGCGACTGCTTAATCTCTTCAATGAACTTTACTTTAAGGAAAATCTAATTTACCCACATTTTCCTTTTAGGTATTGCGAAATTTTCTCATTTTCCGGACAACATTTAACTTTTTTCTCAGTAACTGATTGAAAAGCTTAAATATAATTAATTAATTTTCCAAATAAGTAAAGCAGCTATGAGTGTAACATGAGCAGAGAATGAATTTAATGATTAATTATCAATTAATTAAGAAAAAAACTGCAAGTAACAGGTGTATGACAAATAAGTAAATGCGAGTGAAAGACGTATTTATTGAATTATCACTATTGAATGCAATAAAACCCTCGCAATTGAATGGCGCATAATAAACCAATAGATAAATTAAATTGCGCGAGGCAGACATAAATAAGCAAACATGATTAATTTATTTATATCGCAGAGGCATAAAACAAAATGCAAATTGTTTATTTCCAACGAACCGCCGCCATGAGCAAGCAACAATAATAAAGTAAAGCCCTATTTGAACACACTGCGAATGCACAATGCATAGCTGGAATATAATAATAAATTTATTGTACGGATAATTTAATATCAAAAAACGAACGAAACACATGAAGCGATGGGGAAAAAGCTGAAGAGCAAGTGCACGGCACATAAACGAGACGGCCATTATATTCTCATTGAATTCGCATTCAATTTTCAAGTAGATTTTCATTCAGCTTGGCGGCCCGCAGAATCGCAGGACGTGTTATCGTGTTTGATGCTCGTTTAGCTCAAACGCAAAGTACCGGCGCGATCTTTAATGAAATCAAACCTTAACGACTTTTTGATTGTTTTTCGTTAGTTGTGCAATGAATAAATTTAAAACTTTTCGCCTTTATTAATAATTTGTTTATAGTCGTATTAATCATATTATGAATTTTAAATTCATTTTATATTGGAAACTTAGGGAAATTTGTTGAAATATATTTAATACTTTCTTTAGAATGGGGAAAATCCATAATTTTAATAAATAATTTAAAATTCCAAAAAATTGGTGAAATTTACTTCAACGATAATCCAAAAATCTTAAAAATTATTTGAAAAATGGAACGATATAAAACTATAGTTTAGGAGAAAATCTACACATTTTTTTAGCGTTGATAACAAAATAATAAAAAAATACATTGTCTTCGGATTCCTTCAAAAACGCGTAATAATTTCTTTAGAAATTAGGAACTCCAAAATTTTAACTCAAATACAAAAAGAATGAAGAAACAAATGAATTTATTGTGTGGAAAATAGCAAAAGTTCATAATTATTTGAAAAATAGAATGATGTCTCGGAATACTACCCGAAGAAAATCTGCAAAATGATTTCCTTTGAATTTAACACAGAAGAACCCAAGGAAAAACTAAAACCTACCACAGGGTTTTCATTAGAAAATATCAGTTTGAAAAAAGTGTTCTTAAGAATTATTTAAACTTATTCTATGAAATACCAGAAATTTTTCCTAATTATCTCAAGATTTCATCATCAGAAGAAAATCTGTAAACATTTCCAAAGGGAATTTTATGAAACAATCCACACAAAATATCTTTAGATTTCCAAGAAAATACTTAACAAATTCTATAGAATTAGGGAAATTCATAATTTTATTTTCATATTAATAATTATCACCCCGAAAAACTTCAAAGTACTTAAAATTATTCTAAGAAAAATCACTGTATTAAAGAAGTTCAGCGATCTAAAGCAATAACATCAAAGTTTTACTCATCTTAAAGAAACTTTAACAAGAAAACAATCCAAAAAGAATACACAGCCTTAGACTTTTTGGACAATAAACGTGTCGGCAAACAAATGATACACAACGGATAACAATATAATCAGCTAATTATATGTGTATAAAGTTAGAAAGGATTGTTATTGTCTTAAATTATGTTTGTAGAACCGTTAGTGAGAACTCGAAAAGCACTCCATCTCATTTCCACTTTCTTAATTCGACTAATTCTATTCCTCTCTGTCGACTATTGCACTATCTATTGAAAACAAGCATCCTTTTGTTCTTTTTTCATGTTTTTCACTCGGTGTCGCTTTGTCTTCTTCGCATTCGATGAGTTTTTATGTTTCGATTGTTTTGTTGTTTCTTCTTCTTTTCTTCGTCATTATTATTCCGGCGCTTGCACTTGGGTCGTTTGAATTACAATCATGTGCATATAATTCTTGTAATTCCATAAACGGAAACCCCATAAGATAAAAGCTCGCTTTTTGCACAAAGTATACACCGACTTTAGTTTTCGTTTTTGTTAACTCTCTCTCGCACCACCACCGTCTATCATCGTCGACCAAGAAGCGTGTAATTTCAACAAGCAATAATAATAGCAAGTGGATAAGTGCTTAATCGAATTCTCTTGTTATTTCTGTTCAATTCAACTTGAATTAAACAATTACACGGAATACTTTAATGACTTTATTGTGTTATAAAAAGAGCTCAAAATTGGCGACAAAGATTTTAAAAGTTGACAAAATAATTTTGGAGGTTAGGGCAATGGTATTCAAACTTATGTGGTTTTATCGCCTCGTTTCGAGTAGAAATATTACTCAAAGTCCGCTTAATAATACTTGGGACCCCTTTTATCTTACTTAGGGCGCTTAATATTACACAGGACCCCTTTAATATCATGCAGTGCCCCCTTACGTACCAGGTAATAACTGCATTTCTGAATTGTTGGAGTTGGCCCCCATAGTATTACTCAGGACCACCTTACCAGCGCCCCCTTGATCTTAGTCAAGGCCCTCATAATACAACCTAGGGCCCCCTTAATATTACGCACACCAGTTTATTATCCCTCCCCTAAATTGCTGCAACAGCTCCTTTATATTGCTCACGGCTCCCTAAATAATTCACTACCATTCAGTGCCCTCTGATTATTCTCATCTTCAAAAATTATTAAAAAAAAAACAATTATTGCAATAATGACTCCTCTAATATCTCCTTATTATTTAAGAGTTGAGGTAAGTTATCTCAGGTTATAATCGCCCCCCAGGACTAATGCAGATCCTTCCAACATCCGTAAGGGGACAACAGGGCTGATTTTAAGAATCACTTAGTTAGACTAAAAGAACATCAGAAAATAATAAATAAGAATTATTACGAAATCCTTGCAAAATCTTTAATATTGATTACAAAATATTATCAGTCACGAAGCCACGACGTTCACTCAGTATTTTTCATAGTAAAAGATGTGAATTATCGATCAGTTATTAAGTAATAATCGAATACGAGTTGTTTTCTTAATAAATATCACTCTATTCTTCTCGTCTCTCCTTGGTCTTTACTCCAGGTGTATTCTTCGTCGTCGATCACAAACGTGATCGAACACAATTCGCCGTACTAAATGCCAGTGTTATTGTGTGTGAACCGGGTAAACATTGTAATTAATTTCGAGTTGATTATGTCGTGCCATGGAGCGCGCTTCTAATTGGAATTTATTGTAAGTGCGTTTTACCCACATAAAAACAAGAATTCACTTCTTCTGCTCGTTCGGCGTCTCTTCTCTCTTGCGCCATATTCTTGCAGGCATTCCAAATGAAATGTAAAGTTATACCTACACGCTGCAAGTGCGGGCTGATTAGGGAAATAAATGTAAGTCAGCAACGAGTGCAATTCGATATCCAACGCACATTCAAATCGCAGAAAAAGTGCACGCAATGGAAATGTGTAATAAAATTAAATGGGGAAAGTGGACGATGGACAAAAGTCTAAAATCTATTTCTATTCAATTTTATTCCAAGTTGACCTGAAATTCAAAGACTTAAACTAAAGGAAAAATTACTAAATAATGTTTATTTCCAAAGGAAAAATTAAAGAGTTAAAAAACCATTGCAGATAAAAACTAGTGTTAATCGTGTAATTCTATATAAATAACAGACATCGAATTTTATTGTTGAAATTCCTAAAATTCAAAGCTTAACTGAAAACATTGTTAAGCAATGTTTATTTTTAAACGGAAAATTGAAAAGTCAATAAAAAATTTTGCACATAAAAATCCTTAATTTTTGTTATATACAGAGTGATATCATAAATTTTACTAGAGGTATTCGTATAATTCGCAAATATTGTAAGTAACAAGCACCGGAAAAGAAGTCAATGTAGTCAAATTGAGTAATTCCTGGAATTCACAAATTTCCTAAAAGTATAGCTAAATAATGTTTATTTCTAAAGGAAAGTAAAAAAATTGTCCATATGAAAACTTAAAAACAATAAAAGTTTATGTACGAATTTAATTCTTTTAATGTTGCATGAAAGTCGTGGGATTAAACATCATTTATCAATAGGAAAAAGAGATATAAAAAAAGACTATTATATTACGAGTTTGAGTTAAGCAGCTTGTTTGGCTACTTAAGTGAGTGAACAACAAAGTAGTAAGTCGGAAGCACACACGAATTGAGCGGCGATTGAAAGGAGTGTGGTGGTCATGCCTTGGCGGTGTTATTTTAATGAGTTCATTTACTCGTCGTAGACGTGGGCGGCAACGGTGGCCGGCGCGTGATATTTATTAGAAGAAATCGAAATTGTGCACGGCACGAGCAGCAAGCACCTCATAAAATATCCGGCGCGTATTTTTGGATAATTATAGGATTCGGTGGCGTTTTCCTCAATGCATGCGCAATGAGTTATAACGGGAAGTTGTTTGATTGCACTCATAAATCATACGGTTATTTGGCAATCAAACTTCAATTATTTCTATGAGTTATGAATGCCCTCACTTTACGTGCAATTCACACAAGTTATTAAAATTTATACTCAATTTTTAATTAAGTGAAAAATTACTAATTTATTACTAACTTTTTTCGGAGAAAAAGTTGGAAGATTAAATGAAAAGAAAGCAATGATGGATGACATTTCCTTAGGATGAATAAAACTTTATTATTTTTCCATTTCCGTTCGTGGTTTAATTAACTAATAACTGATTAAAAACACGTGTAATAAAATAAATAGATTTGAAGAAATTAATGAAAATAAGTGAAAGAAAGTCATGAAATTAATTAACGTCTGAAGAAACTTTTATGTGAAAAACATATCTTCGTATTAATATCATCACCACTAATGAAAACAAACAAACAGATTGAAATGTTGGGCATTCGTAGGCGTCTACTTGACACTGATTCATTATTGTGGTAACGACTAACGAACAATAACCACATCCAAATGAGATAGTTTCACAATGTGCGCGCATCTTCATCTTCACATTTGCGCGCACGCAAAACACGAGAAGAGGATGAACAACAAAGCAATCAATATGACTTCTTGGTTCTAAGTCTACGACTTGATGTGCGTACTTATTCGACTCGAATGTGGGAGATGTTCTTTTTTCTACTTTTATATGCTAATGATCATGACTTTCAAACGGCGGTAAACTTTTTTACGCCGTTTACATTGAAATACAACTCGCACTTTAAATCTTCAGCCGGCTCGAGAGAAAGAATAGAAAGAGATTGACGCAAAGCGAAAAACGAAAGCGCATTATTAATGCTCGTTTACTTAGTAGGTACGCACATTTGATGCTTGCTTAGCGAGTGAGCATAGCGTAAATGCAGATGAGCTATTGTCGTGCTAAAAATCTGATATAATTTGGATCTTCACAAATGATTATCATGATGACGCGCGACTTAGCCTAAGTCAACTTAAAGTAAGACTTAAGTTAAGTCAACTTAAAACGCGACTTAAGTCAACTTTCAAATACACTTGAATAACAAGTAAATATTGGAGGAATCATTATTTCATTAACGGTTTATAATTTATAAAATTAAATTTCTTAGGGTGAGAAATTTCAGAAAGAGTTAACTTAACTTACCTCAACTCTTAAATAATAAGGAGATATTAGAGGAGTCATTATTGCAATAATTGTTTTTTTTTTAATAATTTTTGAAGATGAGAATAATTCGGAAAAAATTTAAATAACCAAAAATGATTCATTTTTATTGTTTTCTTCTGAATAGACCTAATTTAAGTCAACTTAAAGTGCGACTTAACTTAAAATAACAATATTTTAAGAACAATTTTTTGACAAAAAGATGAGAAAAACGAATAAAAGATGTAACTAACGAGATAAATTTTATATTTTGGTTTTCTTCTCAACCTAAGTAAGCAATTTAAGCAAACAACTAACACATAATTATTTCTGGTTTGAAATAATAGCGCAAACAAGTATTAGTTGATAACAGACAATCTATAACAGCTATTGACTTAAACGAAATGAGAGGATTGTATGCAAACGGTTCGTACAGCGAGTACCAACATAGCGGCATTGAGCATTTACGAGTTCGAGTACTCTCGTTTATCCGCGTTTTAATGCCCCCAAGGCAGAAAACTGGCTGAATGGGCGACCGGTTGGCAGTTAAGAGTTGATAAATATGGAGCGCAGCAACGCTATTGGCATTGCCGCAGCCGAATCGCGAGTTAAACGAACTGCGCGCTCGCCGACTAATTGCGCCAAATGATAATGCAAATTCGCGCAAATTGCATTTCGAACGTAAAAAAGATGCTTAACTACTTACTTACTTACTTTAGCCACATGACTCGACTGTATCCTTTATTATTCCACTCGTGTAAAACACTCTATAATTTACATTTGGTTGCATGCGGGCCGCCACGTTTTTTGCGCTCGGGAATTATGATTTCAACGAATCAAAACCGACAAAAATGCAAGAAGTGTTATTATTATCCGCTGATAACCGCAATGCATGAGCGCACTCGGGTTACTACCGTTCCGCGATTGCGATATTTCTGGAGCGACACAACCGACTTCAACACGCGCCAGCGACGCGAAGAACACATGTGCGAAGCTTTAATTTCCGTTCGCTGCCTTGCTTTGCAAGACGCAAAAGTCCGCCCCACCATAACGAAACTTTTGAATACCGCATTGTCTGCTATAAAATTCAATAGTTGAAGTCTATTTTTTGTTGGTTAGGGATAAAAATCCTTCTTTTTCGGTAAATACAGAGTGATGAAGTAAAAGAACAATAATCATATTTATAATTTGCTAACATCAAATTGCAATTCAAATGAGGAAAATGACAAATACAATATTTTAATCTGCTAATTTGGTAACTCCCTAATTGACGAATAATGCTTGAAAGCAGTACATTTCACCCTTATATTAATTTTTACTTATTGCCACTCATCACCAGCAAGTGCACGTCAGGTCGTCGCCGCCCCTCTGGACTTTTAGTGTAAAGCAAGAAAGTGATGAATTATCGTGTAAAACAATATGAAAAAGTCTCTTTTGGTATATACAAAGTGATCAGATAACTTTCATTACGAGTGTTCATGATATAAGTAAGAAATTATATTTTCTGAATAACAGATATAGACTGTTATTTTTTAAAAATTTTGGATTCTCAAAATCTCTTAAAATCCAGTTATTCAACAAATTTGAATTTAACTTAATTAGGTCACGCCCGAAATGACAAATGTTGGTGGAAAAAACAGTGGTTCACCAGGGCTGAATTTATCTAAATTGGATAACTCGTTAATTAACGAATAACTATGTAAAGCAAAAACTAATGAATTACCGCATAAAACAATAAGAAATATTTAGCCCCAGTAATATCTGAAAAAATTTATCATGTAATTCAGAAATTATCTAAATAACTTACTCAGAATTGTACTCACAGAAAAATATTCGTATTAAAACCAATGGATTAACATAATTTAGCCAAATTGAATAATTTCTTAATTAATGAAGATTCATAAAAATCAAACAACTAATGAATAACCGTGTAAAACAACAATAAAAAAATACTTAAGCCCGTATGAACAAATGTTAATACAACAACTTAATAATAGATAAAAATAGACATGATATTTAAACAAGTGAACAAGAAAATAAATAAACGTGTAGGTAATTATTATTGACGTGTTGTCGCTCCTCGAATAGCCAAAGTCTTTTCAAACACTATGACCCGCGACTTAAAAGTAAAAGTGCACACTCGTCACTCACCTTGATTTCAATTGATTCAAACAGTTATAATGCGTTCGAAAGAAATGACAACACACTTTCGGAATTCAAGTGAATCACTAATTCGATTTTGATATTCTCGCACCTCGGAACGCGTGGATTAATAACGAGCTCATTTAGATTTAATTACGATTAATACACTACTTAAGCAGAATTCCGATTGTCACTACTAGATTAACAACAATTTCGTTGTTTTACTTTCGGCTTTCACTAAATGTTTAAATATTTTTTTTATTATTTCACATTTATTGAGGAACAATGACGTATTATTTAAATGTTTTTTAAAAGCTTGTTATTATAAGTGATGAATTATGTGAATTTTATGTAAGAAATTTTAACAAGCATTTAATTTTTTTAATTCGATTGTCTTATTAATTTTCACTTTCGTTTTAATTAATTTGAAAGCCTGCTGCTTATGCAATTAAAATTTCTTAATTATGAACATTAAGAATTTGCATTTTTAATCGAAAAGAACGGATATTACAGTAAATAGTATTATGTTATTGCACATTCACAATTTGATAAAGAAAAGTTCAGGATGTTATCCGCTATTTTACTGTACATTCATCAGTATGTTAAAAAACGTTAACAAATAGCTTTATAATGCGTAAATAACAATAGATTTTTTAACAAGCGCATCCTTTATTGAACTTGAACATTGCAATTCATATTGAGCATAAATGTAAAACAATAAATTGCTGGCTTTTGAGGAAAGATTCTTGGCTCTCAGTTGGCGAGCGACATTCATACGTGTGTGTTTTGTTCGAGTAAAACTGCTGGAAATAATTCAGCGATTTTGCATGCAACAAGAAGCGGAATTATTGTTATACGATGTACTTTCAAGATCGTTATCGTTTCTCATAACAGTTCGCTTGCTGCATGCATTAGCAAAAAGTTTTGCAACGATTCGTTTCATTCGCAGAGCACCACTAAAGTAATTTTCCATTCATTTGATAATCAAAAATCTTCTTTATTATTATACAAAGTGTTTTTATTAACAGATGTGAAAAAAGATTTTCTTTTGGTGGGAAATATGTGATAAATATCCATTTGGGAAAAGAAATTTGGTGAAATATTTAGAAAATTAGGAATAATAAAAAACATATTTTCTTATGATATCTCGTACGAATTGGTCTGCAAGATAATATATGTAAAATTTTCCATTTGGAAAACGTTTAAAATACTAAGCGAGGGAAAATTTAAGAAATTTATTAAAATATTTAGGAAACTCCAATTTTCACTCAAATTTTCACTTAATAGTATTAACATTTTCTATTTTGCAATTACTAAAACTAATAAGCAAAAGAAATCTTAAGAAACTCATTAAAATATTTTGAAAATTATGATTAATGTCTCGGAA
Organism: Anaulacaspis nigra; assembly: GCA_030264675.1. Taxonomy (NCBI): domain Eukaryota; kingdom Metazoa; phylum Arthropoda; class Insecta; order Coleoptera; family Staphylinidae; genus Anaulacaspis; species Anaulacaspis nigra. Next base: position 102,735 of record JARJDV010008067.1, on the reverse strand, counting down.
TAATAAGTCTTCTTTCCGTGTGAATTTTCATTGCAATTTTGACTAAAAATACTAGAATTTTCTATATGGTAAATCGTTAATAGATTAATAGAATCGTTAATAGAATTTAAGAAATCTAGTAGAATATTTAGAAAATTATGAATACTTGATCAGAATAGTAAAAGAGATATTTCCTTATGAAAATTCATTACAATTTTCATGAAAAAAACAATAGGAATTGGAAATTTTAAGACATCCCGTGAAACAATTACAAAATTATAAATAATTCATCACAAATTTTTTTTCCTTATGAATTTTTATGATAATTATCATAAGAAATATTAAAATTTCCCTTTAAGTACATCACATACACATACATGGGTAAAGACAAAGGCAATTTGAAGAAATTCAGTGAACCATTCAGAAAATTATGAATAATTTATCAGAATAATACGAGTTAGATTTGCTTATAATATTTCATTGTAATTCATTGTTTGTTGTTGTTCTACGTGATGAGGAATGCATAATAAGGCGGAAAAAGAAAGTCTTCTTCAAACGAGTCAATCAGATAGCGTCGGAGCATTTCCAAAAATGAATACAAAACGCATTGAGCAGTAAAAAAGACGTTTGCTGTTAATAATCGCTTTTCGTGAATGGACCAATAAATTCGTTAAGTGAGATAAGCCCGGGTATTTAGTGGGTCGTGACTGCGCGGACGCATTTAAATCGATGCATGATGATCATTTGTATTCCGTTCGATTGGATTACAATTAGCTGATGATAACGGAATATCACTCGTTGGGAGTACAAATTTATGTTTGCCAACTTTCATTTGTTCATGTTCTTTTGCTTAGTTTTTTTCGGTCGTTAATAATACGGAAGTAATTTGAACTATACCGAGTGTTCTCAAAAACTCTACGAAAACCTCAAGATATCGAAGCAATTAATCATAAATCTAAAAATAAACTTTCGAGTTAGGTAAAACAAGATATTTAAACACTCGTGAAATAAATTTATAAAAAATTGATTGAGTTAAATAAACATTCAAAGAAACACTAATGATGAAAAATGAATAAACGGCCAAAACACGAATCGGTCAAAGACGACAATTTCAATTAACATTTAAGCATCAGCTCTACGAGTTGATACGCTTAATTTCTCTCTTGCTCAGACGCTGCGTGATAATAGCGAACAACGACCGAATTAGCATGCATTCGTGTACGGATTGCCATTTGTAATAAATCTCGACAAAGTGGCAGGGAAACGCATTTCTAAAAATGGCATGCGTCTCGCTATGATCGATCGTTTATTATGGTTAAATGCGCCCGAAATGGAATGTGTATACACACAACTGCACAGCATACAAATAAAAATATGTACTCGTATTAATAGAGCAAAATATATTTATATTTTATTCATGCACAGAGAGATGTTGTTGTGCTGATGAATATATTGGGCGAGATTCGTTCAACTGTAAAAGCGTATGGAAATAAAGTTTTCACCTGTCAAACGACTTAACAAACGCTTTGGCGTTTTGACATTGCGTATAATACAACTAACAAGTGAAGAATCATTATAATAATTGTTTAATGAACAATAATGTATTATCTCTTCGATTATTATTATAATTTGCGTTAAATTCATTAAATATTAAATTTATTTTCAAATTAATAGGACATAATACAGTGCGATCGAAAAGTGGATCAAAAAGCTCATATTAAAAATGACAATTCAAATTTTTGAAAATTTCTTTTTGCTAATGTATAAAGGATTAATTGTAGTATATGAATCAGAAAGATTTAATCTGATGTGATGATTAGTTTCAAGGTAATTTAGCGCTAAAGGTGAACAATTATCGTATTAAAAAGTAAGCAGAAAGTTGATCAAAGTTGCTAGTTTTTACGAGATTTTAAAATAATATTATATTCAACATATAACTAATAAAAATTGTTAAAGTGTAATAAAATCTTGAAATTAGTAAATAATTGCATTACATTTATACAATTACAAATAATCTGATTTTACCACAAAGAATTATTCAAAATAACGACCTATATCCATCGATCAATCGAACTAATAAGAAGGCGTATCTGATATATATAGTCTAATTCTGACAAATTATTCAGTTTTCGAGTAATTGACAATTAATTAATTGAAAATTTTGTGCATTTTATACTGAATTTTTGCCAATTTTTACCGAATTTCCTTGAGTGAGTTGTTTAGTTGCTGAATTCATTATGTTTTACTATTATGTATCACGATTATCGTATTTTTGAGGTCAAAAGACATATCTGCAGTTTCACGACGCTTTTAAAAAAATTATTTTTAGATAATAATTTTCGTTTGTGGTTAACATAACTCATATTAGCAAGATTGAATTCTTGTCATAGAATATAGATAAATTAGTTATTCCTAGAGTATTCCCAGTACTAATAGGATGCGCTTAGAGAAGATTTTTTGAATAGATCAGGGTATAAAGTTTTTTAAAAGTTTAATTTTTCGTAGCTCAGGTTTCGGGAAATACAGTATTTATTATAAAATTATAAGCAATATCGAATAGAATGTAAATTTTGAATCCAAGATCACCACTTCTCAAATATAACGTATTGAACGGATAATATCGTTGTGGCCCTATTATCCTACATGAAATCAAGGATTTTATGCGATAACAACATGGTTGTTGACTTGTCACTAATTTATTGGAATAACACACGCATTGTTTTGTGCATAGCAACATCATCGCTGTGTTTGCCATTAATTAGCGTACACTAAACTCAATTAAAATGCAAACGTATCGCAGATAGCTGTACCTTGATTGTAAGTAAGCATTCGGAGTCGTGTTAAACATAGATTTTCCCATTGATTAAAAGGAGAAAAGTGTACGTTACACAAACACACATTCGCGCGCTGGTGCGATTTACGCGCTGTTTGTTAATGCCCAGCGAAGAAACGCGCAATTAGCAGGTCGTTGCAGAAAAAAGAAATGACGAGGGAAAAAAGTGGAAAGTACATATTGGATTAACGTGCGAGGTGCGAGTGTGTCTCGTCTTCTTCGCCGATTCGATTCATTGCAAACAACGCGCACGATGATTGCGAATGCTGAACGCGCACGGTAAACTAGACCAGTGGAACACCTGTTCTTATTGTCGTTTTACTCCTTGCTTTTTCGCCATTTACGCGGCGAACGTGCGAAGATTAAGTATAGGTTGAACGGGCTTAACGTGTCTTGAAGTAAATTGCACTACTTGCATTCATTAACATTATGTCATTCAATTATTAGATTTATTCATTTTTATGAGCTACAAGGTACCTTATATTCCGGAATATAAGACGTATAAGACGAATTTGGGAAAACAAAATGTTATTTTTCTTGTAATATTTATTTGTTACTTTGTGCAATATTTACCGATAAACAAAGAGTAAATAAATTACTACTTATAAAATGCAAAAGACGATTTGTCAAAGTTTAATTTTGGACCATGAGACGAACTACAAATTTCAATCCATTTTTCTAAGTCTAAGTACATAATTTCAAAGTTAAATGACTACAATCATTGAAAGTTCAATTATTTATAAATTTGCATTTAGAGACAATTTCTTCCAGCAATGCATTTCTTTTCCAAAATCTTTCGAAAAATTATGGTTGATGACACTTAATTTCAAGGTTTTCTGATTCAAAACAATAAGTTTTTAAAGATGATTTTAGAGTTCCTTATGTGTCTCATTGACATTTTAAATCATTTTTATGGAGATTGTAATAATTGTCAAATTCTTAGTTAATACTGGTTTTCTTGAAGGAAAATTTGCATTTAGAGACGATTTCTCAAAGTTTAATTTTGGACGTATCCTAAATTTCGCTCCATTTGTCAACCTAAAAACTCACTTCTTATATTCCGGTAATCATTAAAAACGTAATTTCTCTTAATCATAACACAACAATTTTTGAACGAAAATTTCGTATTTCCGTCTGAATCTCATCATAAATTAAAATTATTTTCGTCGAGGTTGTAATAAGTGTTAAATTGTTACCATTTGTTTTCGTGACGGAAAATTTTTGATTTTATTTTGAGCTATTGATTTTGAAATTCAATTATTTGTGACCCGAATACATTGAATAAAAATACATTAAGTTTTTTTATAAAGTTCATAAAGGTGAATAAAATAATCTTCAATCAATCAAACGCGAATGCAGCTCACACGGTCAAGTGCTAAACTTCCACGATTTAGCACCGAAGAGAAATTCATGAATATTCCCAATAAATTAATGAGCAAATCTTCAAAAACAAGCGCGGTATTGTTCACCATGTAGGAAATTTCATCGAACATAACAACATAACATAATAATTTACCAACTTCAGCAACTTCAGACATAACAGACAGGTGAAAACTTGATTCATCGTTTATTTTCTTATTTTGACCAATCAATAAATAGTTATGTGTCAGTCATCAATTCAATCAATAATGCAATTAACACTTAAAGCTTTGTTCATGTCAGAGGTTTTATGAACATTTCCTCATCTCATTTTCACATTTGAGGAATTTTATTTTTTACGCTTTAAAACAAAATTACTTGTTACATGCGCCCATTAAGTATTCAGTAATTTATTATATACTTTTAACAAGAACAACGAGCATAAAATTACGAAGACAACACGTCCTTAGACAAAAGATTCTGACAGTCTTGACATTGAAATAAATGACATAATTGCGCAATTAGCTCGTGTAGTTTTCCTCGTTCGTTGTAAACCAGCTTTGTCAAAGTCGTTTTGTGTCTGCGGCCAAAACGTAAAAACCCGTCTGAAATGTGTGTGCGTTTCTAGCAATTAGCGTCAATCTAATAAGTTGTGAAAACAAAGAATTGGAACGATTCGAGACGAAAAGTAAGTGACAGACGGAAAAATAGTTCAAAAGGAAACTCTATTTTGTGACTCGTGTTCATTCATCGCGCAACAAATGTTTGCTTTCTATCACTTTCAGGAAAAAGTTAAATTCTTGCTAGAAAATAAACGGAAATTCATTGTCTTAGTTCGTGTTCTACGACGAAAGTTAATTAATTACATTAGATAATTTTTAGAAGAAAATATACGACGACAGCGAGTTCCAAGAGTGAAATTATACATCCAAGAAACTCGTACTGTATCTTAATAACATCTTAATAAATTTCAGTATTTACTGACTTTTTGTTCAAGTATTCTAAGAAACGTTTTCAGAAGCAGATTAATCGTTTAATCCTTTCAGGGTCGAATCGTCACCTGTTGAAATATTAATAATTATTTAAATTTTTGTTTTATTTACAGTTGCTCATTTATTTAAATAATCAGATGATCATCCAAACGATTAAACATGTAATACATTCATGTATAAAAATATAATACTTGAAGATCTTAAATCATTGTGCTAACATCTGTTTTATGAATATTTATGAATCGAAAAAACATAAGAAACGCACAAGCAGCGAAGCGAACATGAAATATTTTGCTGCATTTACTCCTCATTCATTTTCATTATTATTCACCTCCTCACTCGATGATTTCGTCGCATTCATCACAACAACAGCAGATACTTCATTTCATAAAAAGCTCTCTTCTTGGTCATGCCATCCTCACGCGTGTAATAAATAATTTTTGCTTCGTTTAGCTTTTAACACAGATTCGCACGATAGTTTTGTTTCGTTCCGATTCATAATTTTCATTCTCCGACAGTTTGTTCTTGATTCATTCAATTCTTCATTGGCTAGGCTTAGAAGAAAGGAGGAATTGTAATTTTATTTATTATGATTCTTCGCTGGAAGAAAGAACGACGTAAATAGATAGATAGTTAATAAAAACTTGTAACAGAGTAATAAAAATACTTTAAAGTCATTCAAATTTTATATAATACAAAGTGGTACAAAAGCAGAGTAGCTTATATCTTTAAATTTTTTAGTTATAGTGATAACACTAAAATACAAAGTGCTTCATTTTTAATGTAATAGCTGAATTTACTTAATTTTTTCTAAATAATTTCCCCAATAAAAATTAAATATTGACTGTTAACATTATCAATTGACAATTAACGATGAAGTAATTCATTTTTCACATTTATTTTTCCCGCTGAAAGAGCAGGATGTATTAAATATATTAATACTTTGGTTATAGCGACGTCAATGAATTATAAAGAATTTCGTTCATTTTCTAATGAAACAACTAAATTTTCTTACATTTTTTAAATAATTTATTTGAAAACCTCATTTGAACATAGTTACGATATCCGTAGAAATTAACTTATTGTGAGGTAACCACAATATAATTTATTTTCTTCGAAGTTTCTTTAATACCCCGTGACAAATTGATCGTATTGAAACGACAGAGTATTTTATATATAAAGATTCTTCGGTTATAACGACCTCATCTAAATATGATGTACTCTACTTTTTTTTTCTTACGACTGAAAATATTTAAAATTTTCTAATAATTTCTGTGAAGCCCTATATGGTATAGCGACCAAGTCCATAAAAATGAAATAATTAAATTGCGTGTATAATTAAAATACTCATTTCCTCATATAACCAATGAAATCATTCAACATTTTCTAATAATTTCTCTAAAATCTCCGACAGTACTTAATAACTTTATTTTTTCGTTAACACCCTGTTTAATTATTCATCAGATTGAAAGACGTGCAGATGTTGTTGTTGTTGTTGTTGTAAATCTCTAGGAGATTTCTAATAAATTGTTTTGCTAAAATGAAGAGTGGATTAAATTTATCGGCGCGTTATGAGTTCGTTTACGCATGAATGATTATACCCGCTTTACCCGTACATGCATTAAGAGCACACAGCGCATGTCGATGAATATCACAAAACGTCGTCGTCGTACGTGTAGCGCTAATAACGTGTGGCAATCGCCAAAAAAGAAATTCGGCCCACACGATTAACTCGCAAGAAATTGATACAAATGCAATGTACATGTGTATCAATCGTATATCAATAACTCTATTTGATTTATTATCGAATTTCACTTTAATTTCGGGTTTAATTGCATTCTATCGATAACCAGCCTTATCCTACTTGTTTAGTAGGTGGCTTCGAATATCTTTCTAACCGCCGATCGTAATTAAGTTATGATTAATGTGAGTTTACTTTCAATTAGTATATAATCACCATTTATTGATTAATTTGTTTTTATGCATCATAAAACACATTTTATCGGCTGGATATCTCTAAATATTTTCCTACTTAAGTCACTTTTAAATTTTATATCAATTTCAAAACAATTCTGCATCATTAATCACTAACAATCGCTAATCTCTTCATAAATCAATTAGTCGATTGCATTTTCGCATCGTATAATGCCGGTAATAATGCATTTTAAATTGTGATTACAATCATTATCCAAAGTGCGTTTGGCGAATTTTTCGCACACACGCCAATGATATCGTCCATTACGATTTTGTAACGCAGCGCATGAGAGATGAGATAGCGTATGGATGCGTAATTGATTAATTTCTAACAACATGCACGCGTCGCGTCGTAATGAAGTAAATGTACGAGGCGCGCATTAAGCGTCTTGCGTACCGTGTAATCTTGGCAGTCACGAAAAACGTGCGTCGCTCATATCAAAATGCATGCGCAAAATTGGAAATTGCATTGCGGAAATTATTCGTAAGAGCGCAACTTAATATTTAATAAATTCGAAATGCTTTCCGCTGGCAGGCGTATTAAATGCACACTTTGTTATTCATTCGTGTATTCAAATTTCATTTCAAAGGGGAAATTTTCCATGAAAATTAATTAATTATAAATTTCATAGGAATTGAAAGACAAAGGCTGGAAATTCACAAATCTTAAATTTCAGTTAAAAGAGAAAATTTAGCAGAATAAGCTGAGTGCATTCACGAGGCAAGTGCATTAATGTCCAATAATTAATATAATGTGATAGAAATTCCATGATCTGAAATCTAGTAATGCACTAAACGTTCAAATCGATCATGTGAAGGATTTGCTAAATTAATTAAGAAATTCCTCGATTGATGGCTTTTTACTTCAAAAAGATCCAAAGTAAAATGAATGGCGAATGTGATTGTTATCGTTGACCTTTAATTTCTAAGGAAATTTTATGTTGTGCCCAATTTTTTTGCTGTGTACCATAAATTATATTTCACTACAAATCAATAATCAAATATATCATACAAACGTATAAACAAAGACTTCAAATTCACAAATCATAATCAATTGATAACGAAAATTTTCAATGAATTATAGCGGACTGGATTAAGAGCACTCACGGGGCAAGCGCATTAATGTTCTGTGATTAATGTATTATGATACAAATTACATGAAATCTAGTAATGCACTCCAAGTTAAAATTGATCATCTTTACAAGAATTTACTGAATTAATTAAAAAATTCCCTGGTTTATGGTAATTTTTTGAAATGGAATAACAAGAATGTGCAGATGTAATTTTATGTTTTGTCCCATTTTTTAATGCTGCGTACCATAAAGCATTAATTATATTTCACTACAAATTAATAATATCCGTTGAATTATCAAAATTTATAGTTTCCAGTTTTCATAGAAATTTACTTTTCTGAAATTTGCTGTATTTAAAATATAACAGCGAAATGATTAATTATCATCTTTAAGCATTCATAAAAATAATTAGAAAGATAATCAAAATTTAATGAATTAATTTGTTTTTATCTTCGTAAAATTATCATAAATTCTAATTATTTATTAATACTTTATGACAGTTTATAAATAACTTGGTAAACTAATTACACACTAGCCGTTGGAAATAAATTCATAACAAGAATTTAGAGTGTCACCTGTTCAGCTCGCTTAGATATGGGTATTGCATATAATTAGGTGTGTCCTTTTTTTACGAGTTTCCTCGTAGACTAATTCTTCGAATAGTCTATTCTAATACGTGTGTACAACATTCCAATCCTATCTTTTGCACTACGAGTGAAGGCATAAACAACAAAGTGCGCGTGTGCATTCCACTCGCGCGTATCCTGCACGCGCATAAATAATTCATAAATAAATGTGCGTGTTCAATGCCTTTTTACACTCCGCATAATAAGACTAAATACGCTCGGCTCGCTGTGCAGTGTATCTGATGGTAGCGCGCATTTCGCAATATTTTTCGTTCATGATTTCATTTTGCGATTTGTATTTAAATTGGCTGCGAGGCAATTATTCCGTTTTTCATTTAAGCGGGCATCATTTTTCGCAATCGCTAAGTAGGCTTAGTCGTCGCGAGGCTGCAATGCGAATTTAAATTTCAATTTGAAAGCCACCTGTTTGTTGCCTTCGAAAACGTCTAATTGACAATAACTCAGGATTGATTTGCTGCTTTAATTCACTTCAGATTCCTCCGATTGCAGTTGTTACGCATGAGTAATGAGCGTAATTATGAAATTAATTATAGATTACCCGCACAAATTTGACGTGCGTCTATGGAAAAATATCAATGGGTTACCGTGCTAATTGCTCATTGAAATTGTTTGATTTATTTAGTAATAATTGCATTTAATATCTCACAACTACTGTTTATTATTTATTTCTCGACGTACTAATTGTTTTATGTAATTATATCTATCTTGCTTTTTGCGATTAATTGCTGATTTATTCATTAATCTTGTAATTGATACTTTAATAATTCTTTTCATGATTGCTTAATTAAAATGTTAAACTTTGAGTCAATTTATAAATGAATGGATGTGGATTAATTCAACTTTGATACTATACGATGTTTATAATTTATTTCATAGTAATTTAAAATATATGAATATGAGCGAATGCGTGAATTACTCTTATATATTTTGTGTTATTTAAAGAAATTGTCAATGAAGTGCGATTCTTACACTGGTCCTACTCTATTAGGTAATCAAATTTATTGAATAAATAAATGGTATTTCTTAGCACGCACTTGCCCTGTTCCTTACAGTATTTTCGTGGTGCGAAATATACAGTTTTTCTTCATAAATTTTGATAATACAACGAAGATTATTGATTTGTAGTAAAATATAATTAATATAGAAAAATGAGCGTTCAAAGATGATGAGCACAATTCAACATTCATGTATTTTCTGATGCTTCTGAAGTAATTACCATAAATCTTGCAATTTCTTAATTAATTGAGTAAACTCTTGTTCATACGATCGATATCAACATCTAGTACATTACTATATTTCAGATATTGCAATTTCCATCATCTTACATCAATTTCAACACATTAATGCACTTACCCCGTAAATGCACTATAATTAAAGTGAAATCATAAATAATTATCTTGATATTTCCGTTTTTAGATTTACACTCAAAACATAATAATTAACAAGATTTAATTAGAAATGTAGATATTCCTGATTTGATCACTCGATTGCTGATCGATTGCATAACGAGCAAGTCGTCGGCGTTGGCGTTCAATAGCGCAATTAATCGATTGCGCCACTCATTGATTCACATCGCAATTTCGCGTTCGCCGTTTAGTCATCAGTCAGTCAGTCAGTCAAGTTGGTTTGCTTGCCACGCGCTCCGACTCATTGCCATCGGTATTGTTACATCTCCGCACAGAGAGAGACTCGTTGCACATTAGACTTATTAGTCAATTAACTCGATTATTTGCTTATTATGCGCTCGACTCATTATCCCGACATGCACTGCGTATGCGTACGCGTTGATGTAATGGCGCATAAAGTGCGCACATGTTGCCAATTTTTTTCGAGTTTTCATTTTCAGTGGCTTTTGTAATGTTGCAGCGCGAGGCGCGCACAGCAGGTTGGCTGGAGCGAACGGCCTTAAAAGTAGACGCATCAAGGCTGTCAACCTACTCGTATGAACAAAACAAACAATCAACCAACCAACCAACTCTCTTACAATATTTTAATGCGCACTTGACGCTCACAGTGATGAAATTCTGCATTTCGCGCAAGAAGTAAAAGGTGCACTTTGTGCATGATTTCTAAACGTTCATTGTGTGTAATCAATTTTAATGATAAATCAATAGAAATTTTCATTCCGACATAAATGACATTCAAATCCGTAAAACTCTGTGATTAATAATCAACAAATCAGAGGCAGAAATGACTCAAGTCATAAAATTTTGCGCATTTTAGTGGATAATTATAAATAGAAACATCGACTTATTATGAATTCATAGCGCAAACTTTTATAGTTTTAAACATAATTGGCTGGTGAGTTTTACGATCAATCGAATAAAAAGAAAAGTACATACGTAATAAAACTCTAGAGATTTAACAATCACTCAGCAATTGATTGCGCATACGCAATGCACATTGACCAAGACCGTTATATTAAATAAATACACGCTCAGTAAAATTTGAATAAAATCCAAGTGCAGTACTGTATATTCTATTTTATTGTTAAAATGCTCGCTGCAAACTACGTCCTGCATGAAGTCTGCTTTGTTGCACAGTTTCTTGCAGCAATTGAAGCAAGAAAACAATAATTGTTGAATGGTGATTGAAAACCACAGCGCAATACTTACTCAACTCGACGTCGAAGTTGAAGTCGACTTATCTTAATTCTATATACTATTCATAATCGTCTCAACTATTTATTTCATAGCAATTTCGCAATGCAAATGTGCAGTTGTATGCAAGTAACATAAATATAAATAGGACTAACAAGAATAATTCCTATACGCTAACAAGAAACTGAATCTTATCCCAAGCAAGCATTTCATTTTCATTTTTCAATTCGAGTTTAAATGTTGTAAACAATTTCCACTAAAGTTTAACTGCAATTTGTGCATTGCATAATAAATAATCTCATGAATATAAATAATTTTTAAGAAGAAATAATTGAACGTCAATTACATATTGTTATTTAAAAAATGTAATAACATGCAAATTATTATTCATGAGCCTATTTATCTAATGAATATATAATGCAAAATTAATACACAATGAGATATTGTTTATCTCGAAGGATAATGTTCTTACTTTACCTGTTAATAATAATAATAATAATGACTGAATGTTATAATAATAATTTAATGTTATTGCTTTCAGGCGCTATTTCGTTCGAGGAACTCTGTTTAGAAATCGGCTTCAGTTCAAAGTAAGTGTTTAAATCTTTTATTATTTTATTGCTTCCATTTTTTAAAACTTGCAACTGAATTTAAAACGTCTAAAGAGCAGTGAAACAAAAAAATATAGAAGATTTATTATTGATAGAGCAGGAATATTAAATATTATCGCATATTAATCTTAATACTAATAAGCGGTTGTGCCATAATAGGAATCAATATTAATTGATTAAAAATCATTTCCAAAAATAGTTGTAATTACCTTGATCTACTTATAGCGTTATATCTGCTTTAGATAGAAAAATTTTACTTACATAATGCAAATTCATGTAGGATACGAATATACAGAGATAAACTTGATTTATGAACATTTTCTATCATATTTCTTGAAAACGCTTTCGCAAGATTGCATAAATGAAGAAACTGTTACCTACTATTACTTCCGGTCTTTCAAACGTCAAAGTTTTAAGTTTTACCCACTTATTAATTGTTTTGCGCATTTCTGGCACTCGATCATTAATCAAGTGGACACTCGCGTAATTGACAATGTTGTATTGGAAGACAATTTCCAGCGGAGGAACAGGTTTATTTGCATACTTTATTTAATTTATTTATTAGTTAGACAAGATCATTAGGTGTATAATTAATGAGGCCGGTGGTAAATTAGGTCGACAAAGAAATTATTATATAAGCAATCAGATATTTCAATTTTTCATCTAAAAGTTAAGCTATGAATATGAATTTTTAAGCAGCAAATTTAAAATCGTATTTAAATAATTATGAAACGCTTGGAAAAAAGACTTAATTAATGTCAATGACATCGGTGAGTGCGCTAATGGTAAAAAGTCAACTTATTACAACGGAATGCGAAAAGAGGTTCCCAGGATAGTTTAAGATTTATTAAACACATTCTTCGCAAAGCAGGCGCAGGCAGGGAGCCTGCTATAAATACTGCAAGAGCACGACCACTCATTGCATATTCTTCCTATAAATTATATTAGCTCGTTCGTTCATTCTTTCATTCGTTCAACTCAGCAACTCGTGATGAAGGCGCGCAAAACTTGACGGATTCGTGCGAACATCGCTTAATACCAAGCAGGTATTAACTTGCACTAAGTATTAGTTTATTAAGCTCACAGCTCACCCGAAACAAGTCAATGATGAACGTAAAAACCAAGCCAAGTCTTTAGCAATCTTGAAATATTGATGAAGATTATATATAAACCACTCCTTTGCTTAGTATTTATACTGTAAATATGAAGTCATAAATTATTTATTCTCATTATCAACGAGGCAAAAATCCTCAGCGAAATTCAATAATATTTGAATAACTTCAATGTTGCAATTCATCAAATCAATTAGAATTGTTAACATACGAATGGTTTTAATGGACAAGACCTTCAGAAAGTAGAAGACCTTAGGAATATGTCAATAACGAATTGAGTTTGAAACTTGAATCGGGCTTTTGCTTCTTGACTTCAATCGTCGTCGGTTGTTGTTAGCTGTTGTTTATAGTTAGTTGGAGTGGAAAGTAGGAAAAGAACGCCCACTGGAAAAAGGTGGACGTGCATTGAACTTCAAATAAAAGTGAGAGCAATTATTATTCCAAGGCGGTGGCAGCAGCAGCAGCAAACGTTGTTGCATTGAGCTCGATTGTCAATTGAATGTCAGAATTGCAAGAGGGTTCGTTCTGCGCGCAAAAGCGAAAGCAACATTCTCAATCATCATCATCATCAAATTTCTGTTTGATTTGTTCAATCATTAATATTTTATTTGCCAATTAACAAATACCGACTATCAATTAAAATTTTCATCGACGTGATTCTGCAATTAATTTAATTAGTGCTTCAAAATATTTCCTAAATTTTATTGGTTTGAAATTCATTAAATATTACTGAATTAAAATAATTTCTGAGAAAGTCGTGCTTAATCATAAAATTTGTTTTGACAGATGAATCACAACTAATTAAATTATTTTATTAAGATTCGTCCAAATCATCCAAAATCATCGTCAGGGAAATGACAGACGACGTATGTTGCTTAAAATTGAAAACCGAAAAGCGGATTGTTATTTGAAGAAATTGGTGAAAGAAGTTAAATTCACAGGCAATAAATTAACAAAACGCTATAAATCATTGACGCGCTAGAAGAATGCAAGAATCGAAAGAACATTTCACTCGAACGTTTCACACATCGCATCCGCGCACACCAACGACTTTTCTTCTGCTTCGGCTCCTCCGCGTTTCTTTCTTCTGTCTTTGCGCGCATTCGCGGCCAACAATGCCGCCGCTCGTAATTTATTGTACTTATTTATTATTGTTATTCTATAATTCTATTATATTCAATTCGCTGAAAGCTCGGGACCACCACAGCGCGCGCGCGTACACAACACTGGTAAAAGAAGTTTTGCAAATGTAATCATCAAAAGATCGGAAATGTGCGCGCGCGCGCTGAGAACTCTGCGACTTTTTGCTTCATTACGCCCAACAATGCCAACAATGAGTCGCTATAAAAATAGCAATTGCGAATTTCTTTTGACAACAATGCGTAAAAAGTCAAAGATCCAAGATTCTATGATTGATTGCACGGATATGTCAACGTTTTGAGGTTGAATAAAAAACAAGATTAAATTACACAAAGAGTCTTTTATAGTAATTCGCGTTTTAGCGAAAAGAATAATAGAATTTCTAAATATTTATTGCAATTTCTCGCCGTATTTGAAATGAGAAATCTCGTTTTATTTCCTAGATAAATCTCATTTTATTTAATACTTGTAGCGAATTCACATTTTGAAGTTTAATAAGAAACAAGATTAAATTATACAAAGAAGCTTTTATAGTAATTCGCATTTTTGCAAAAGAATAATACAATTTCCAAATATTTGCTGCAATTTCTCGCTACAGATATTGAAAACGCCAAAACTGTTTTTATTAATCGATATTGAATTTTTTGAAAAATTTCAGTAAATACTTCCATATTGAAAACGAGAAATCATCATTTCATTTCATTTTCGATATTAGATTTTATTTTTTATTAAAATAGATAACTTGGTGATTTCCGGAAAATCCTCGTAGCAAATTAACTTTTTGAGGTTGAAAAACAAGATTAAATTACACAAAGAATTTCTTATATTAATTCGCATTTTAGTCAAGAAATTATAGGATTTCTAAATATTTATTGCAATTTCTCCCAATATGAAAACGAGAAATCAAACTTTATTTTCGATATTAAATCTTTTCTTTATTAAACATTATAAACAAAGGAATCTCAATAAAAACAGCGTGTCAAATGGGGAATTGATTGAAGATACTTGGAATAACAACAAATTTTTAAATAATCAAGTATGAAGTGTGCGTATGAGCAATTAAATGCACAGTTATATAGTCAAACGCATTAAAAATATAAATCCGACGCATTGCAAGTTGGTCTCTTGACGGCCTTTGCACCTCGTCCGCTTCTCTCTTCCTCAAAGCTTGCTTACTTCTTGAACGCACACGACGCGCACCGTGAACTTTACACGGACGATTTAACACGTCGTTGTCGTTTCCTCCTCAATGCTGCTCCTGCTTGCATCCATCTGCATCTCAAAGCAGAGGAGTGCTTTTCACGTACAAACTATATTTACACTTGCTACTCGACAACAAACGCGACCACGGAAAAAGTAGCAATCGTCACTTTTTACTTAACGTCAAAGAGAAAAGTGCTTTGAAAAACAAGAGGGAAGGAAAACTTACATTTTCTATCAAGCTGATGATGAGACGCATTCATCGTTCAAGGAGTGATTAGGACGAATTATCTGAAACAATCAAGAAATACGTTAAAACCAGGAAAAGATAATCTATAATTAACTAATAAATATTTTTATTGATTGAACTGATAAAAATCTTTTTTTCTGCTTGTCAGAACTAATAAAAGAACAATTAAAATCCTATTGGGATTAAAGAAATAATTACGCTATTTAATTGAATACAGAGCACAATCGTTTATAGTTGTGAAAGTATTTTACGAGTTGCAATAAAAGCAAAATATTGCTAAATTCTAATTGAAACTGAATGTGGCTTGGTTTGTTTCGTGTATCAGATGAAATCAAATTATTTTATTAATTCATTTGGAGCAAAATAGACGTTATAAATCGGCGTTGTACTTTTACGAGAATCATTTTATAGGAGTTAAATTAGTGATTCAGCATATAAAATAATATTAAACAAATAAATTTCATTCATGCATATTTATTCGGAATATAAATTAATACATTTTTTATTATGAGATTTATGATATTTCCAGATAATTAATGAGTATATAATTCATATCAAATTCCAAAAATAATTAAGTTCCTACAAGTATAATTAGTTAAATAATTAAACTGAAGCTTAATAATAATTTTATCCAATTACAAGATACAAATAGCAAATAAAACGAATTTCCTCTTAAAATAATGTTACGTAGCGTAAGTAAAATAGGAAAATAACTAAAAGTTGATGAATATTTACTCCTAAAAAGGAGAAAACCATTTAATTTAGTATTTAAAAATGTTAAAATTGATTTGAGAATATGGAAAGTACTGTTTATTATATAGCTTAAGTAAAATTAGAAGATGACTTAAACTCAACTTTTATAAATATTTTTTCTGAAAGTCGTTATTACTAAACAATTACTGATTGCAGTATATAAATCAGATTAACATTCCAAAATTAATTAATTTTCTCACGTAATTAGTTAAATAATTCTACTGAAACTTGATTTAGTTCAACACTTTGAAAGGAAAATTATTGGTTTCCAAAAAAATATATAATCTTACCCAATTACACGATACAAACAGTAATTAAACGAATTTCCCTTTAAAAATGGAAAAATATGAAAGCAAAGCAGAGTAAAATTTACACGAAACGAAGCAAAGTGTATATTTTGTGCGCACTCAACTAGTTCTCTCGCAATAATTGCGCGCTAATAATAATTGTATTCAATGATATAATTGACGGCTTTGGGTGTTGCTCCAACTCCTCTCTAAGTACGCGCAATCATCTCAAATCTCACCTGGTTTGCGTTTTCGTTTTATAAACTTTACGTTCGTTTACGTCTAACATTTCATGTTCGAAGAAAGTCGTGTTTGTGTTTTTGCCAATTTACAATAATAATTCCACATTCGTGCGCGTCGCTTCCATCGTAAAATGTCTCAATATTTAGAGTATCGTCTATCGTCTATTAGCTGATTGGTATTTAGTTTAATAGTTCGCCGCGTTATTATGTTGTTCGACAAGCTTGCTGTTTGCTTTGCGCCACGACGCGCGCGCAAATGAAGATGAAAAACCGACAAGCAGTTAGTAATAATACTGGAAAGCAATTAAGATGTGATATTTTCGTTCACGTTTTTTGATGAGCGCTTGATTAAATTGTGTTTGAGTTGCAGCTTCAACGGTTGCTTCAATCAAAATCGTTTAAGATGTTTTTGTTCATGTTTTAAGCAAAATGAAGATTGTAATCGTGATCGCGAAAAGTAAGGAAGACTTTCCACTTAATTTTTTGCTCATTGTCGTTGGAATTTTGCCATAAACCATGATAAATTTAGGTTATTGTATTCTAATAATAAATGTCATTCAGTGAATACCAAATTGGGCGCTAAGATAGTTCAAGGGAACGATAAAATATGCCAATAAATATTTCTTCTCAGCAAGTTGACACTGATTTAGTATATGCGAATGTTAAAATTGAATTGAAAGTACTGAATGTACTACTATGTAGCTTAAGTCAAGTAGAAAAATGACTTAAACTTAATAGGGGCGGTAGACCAAATGTGTTTGGGAGATAGTTATTTAGTATTTACAACTGTTGAAATTGTTTTAAACGTCTTTAATTTACGACACTTCAGCTTAAGCAAAGTAAGAAAACGACTTAAACTAAATTTTTAAGAATAGTCTTTCATGAAAGGCATCTGTAGGCCAAATATGTGTGGAAACCACTAATGTTGTGTTTATAAATGTTAAAATTGATTTAAAAGTACTTAAAATACAACAATGTAGCTTAAGTATAGTAGGAACATGACTTAAACTCATTTTTTTATAAATATTTCTTTTTGAAAGGGGGCCCTAGGCCAAATAAGTAGGCAAACCACTGATATATTGTTTAAAAATGTTTACATTGATTTAAAGATACTTAAACCACAACTATGTAGCTTAAATAAAGTAGGAATCTGACTTAAGCTAAACTTTTACGAAAAAGTATTTTTTCTTAAACAGGACAGACACAGTGCCAAATAAGTTTAGGAACTACTGCTTTAATGTATTTACAAATGTTGAAATTGATTTGAAAGTACTTAAACTACAACTATGCAGCTTAAGTAAAGTAGGAAAATGACTTAAACTAAATGTTTATGAATACTGCAAGCGCCAACATGGGAACGGCTGCGATTAGGAGAGATAACCGAATATGAGGCAAATGCATTAAATTTTATGTTTACTGAGGTAGCTTTCATCTTTGAATAGCACGAGAGAAAAATGCGCTTGAAAATCTCTTTAAAGTAGATGGAAGTAATGAAGAATTAAAAAGGCATATTCAGTAAGTGTTTGAATCACGCACGAGGAATAAATCAGTGCTTAACCCGCATGAACTCGTGCCGTTTGACCTCCTCACTTCATTACTTCTTGCACACTTGCCCACAACGAGCGATACAATCATCAAACAAACACATGATGTTGATGATGGCGATGGCGATGATATTGAGATGAGGCGGGCGCGCAAAAAGCATTGTGAGCTAAATGACCATCTCACGAATTCTTCAGCACCGGATATGCCACAACCGACCATCTTTGGTTACCATAACTCTTCGCCATCCTCGTTAATCAGACCATATGCAACTGTTTGCCGCTTAGATTACTTATAAGAATGTGCACGAGATGGACGATTCAATGGAACTAGGTTACTGTGTTTCATACAGTGTCACACAGAATTTAAACAATTCATCAAAACCGCGTACGCCTTGGAATGAGTGAAATACCCAGTAGAGTTAGTTCTTTGTTCTAACAGTGGGAAAAATGCAATAAGATTTAGTTCTAATTGAGCTAAAGTTGAAATTAAGTTTTAGTGCGCAATAAATGCAATTGCGCATTTGCGAGCGTCGAATGATGAACGCGAAATTATTAATCACGAAACGCGAAATTTATGAACACTGCCATTCGATACTTTCTCGCTCACCGTGTGCACGGGTCGCATCAAACACAGACGTGTAATTACATCTCATTGCGTTTGGCGTGTGATAAACGTTTGCTCAAAATTGAATTTATTTATTTCCATTTGTATTCATTAGCTGCTGATAATTAAATGCAGGAACCTTGCGTGAAAAACTTTTAGGAGGAAAATTTACATGCACTTTCCAATCATCGATGCATATACAAAATGTTTTAAGCAATTATAAGCGTACAATTTCTGAAAACACTTTATAGAAGTACTTAAGATGCTTAATAAAATCTATTAAAACTATAAATTTATAATAAATAGATATTAAACAGAAAGTCCATCCGGATCTAGCTTGCAGCGAAATATTCGTAGAAATAGTTAAATCTAAACAACTTTCCGAGTTTGCTGATGACAAGTAACACAATAACGCATGAATAATACAAATATCCATCATGATCAATCCGAGGAAAATCTGCAGCGTTCACACTTGTTCATCGCGCACACGCGTCCTCGAGGCTTCGTTTGATAGCGTTTTAGCACAACGTTTAAGAGCGCGAACGTGCAAATGATTAGTTCTTTTCGTTTATGCAAATGCGCGCACACGCAGCAGTGAGAGGAAACTCGCGCACAATTGTATTCAATCCTAGGAAATCACTGGCGATCGGTAATTCGCACGAATGGAGCGACGGACGTGCATATTGATTAGGCGAGAAAACGCGCGCGCGCACACACACTTTACACACGCCGCGCATTTTTCATTTTCACGATTTTCATTCGCGCATGCGTGCGTGCATCAAAATTGCAAGCTTTCTCATATCCTCACAGCCGCCGCCGTCAGCGTTCCGAAGACACGTTGTTAACCTTTGCGTTTCCTCCTCGTCAAAATCAACAAACATTCGTAGCAATTATTAATGATGAATACTTTTCACTATTTGATTACCTGCTCGTTTCATTTTAATTAACTCATCATCATAATTATATCTTACGATATATTCTATTTGTTTACATATTTATTAGATTTTCATAATACTTTTTTTGTTAGAATATTGACATAAATATTTTCTAATTAGAAGTGAAAATATAATTTCGGGTAGTCGCTATATCCGAACCACAAGAACACACTGATAAATCAATAATAATTAGTAATGGTGACTACTTTTCACTATTTAATTCCTGGCACATTTCATTTTAATTAACCAATCATCATTGGTTTACCGTGATTTCCGGACCATAAGACGCGACTTTGCGCTGAGAAAAATTTTGTGTCTTTCTTAAAGTACAATGATGCATTGCAATGCATTGTTTTGAAAATCATGTTATAAATCTTATAGTGTAGCAAATACGATACATCCCATGATAAATTCTATATGTTAAGAAAATAAGTGGTTTTCAAAAATGTCTGTAAATATTTTTCGTATAATTTTTATATTTCTTCAACAATTATTCAACAATCTATAATTAGGAATAATAATATAATCTCAAGTAGTCGCTATGCCTGAATAATTTTAACCTCATTTACAACTAAAATTTTCTTTGATTATTCTTTTGTCTTAATTTGTCTTAAGCAAGAAAAGACTAATAAATTAATGGTCGTTATTAATGATACATACTTTTCACTATTTGATTCCTTACTAATTTTATTTTAATCAATCAATCATTATAATTTTACCTTATGATAAATTCTATTTGTTTGCAAATTGATTTGTTTTTCAGAAAATAGTTGCATTAATTTTCATTAGAAGTTTAATACAAATAAAATACCCACTTTAAAGAAATAAAAATGATCTCGGTGAGTCACTATATCAAAATAATAATAACCTCATTCATAACTCTGCAGTATCTTTCATTATTCTTTTATGTAAAACAATATTAATTATTAATGTTGAATAATTTTCACTCTTTGATTGCTTTTACACTTTTATAAATTTCGTTTATTTATAAATTATTTATGTCTTACAAGTATTTTTTCTTAGAAATTTGACATAAATAAATTACACAACAATTTTTAATTAGGAATAAAAATAATCTCAAGATTAAGGTCACAATGAGAACAACAAAAGAGCCGGTTGAATAAATAAATAACGTAAAATGTGAAATGCAAGAAACTCGCTGATGAGGACGCGCAACGTCATCAAACGTGATCGAAAGCCACGTAACAATAGTATTGTTGGCACGCTAAATACGACGACAAAAAGGATGCGCTCGTAATAAGTATCTCATAAAAGTGGTACGAATGAAAAGCTTACTTGGTAATCTTACTTCACGCTGTTGAGAGCTTTCTTAAGTCCGGAATTAGTTTTTAGTTTATTTGAATGTGTCATTGATAAATTAAGCCGTTAAAGTGTTACGAACACGAACAAATAAAATAAGAATAGATTTCTTCTTGCCTGCTTGCTTGTTGTTCTTCCTCGCGATACGAGCAGATTATTACGAATGCAATGCAATAAAATAAAGTCGTACGAATGCACAAAGATTATTTTTCCATTGATAAAGCAAGTGCACTTAGTGTGTAAATTGTCTAGAAATAAGTACATACAGTGATTACCATTTAAGGCGCACGCTCAAGTACATTGAAATTAAAGTTTGTTTCTTTCATTAGGATCGAGCAATGCGCGAAATGTAACTAATTTTATCGAATTAACATGTCTAGTAGTCGTGTGCAATTAGGTCAAATGCCATCTTACAAAGTGTTCGGGGAAATTTAGTTTAGAGAATTGGAAAATTGCGGTTTGAAAGGATCACTCGGTATTTGTAAATAGTGCAAAACTATTTTAAGCAAGAGTTTGGTAGGTTCGGGAGGAAATTTATAGTCGGCTGGTTGCGATTATCTCCTTCGTTTGCCTTCTTTGCCGTCTTTACCGGTTTGTCGCGCTATACATGGTGAGAAAGCGGGATTATCATCTCTATATTTCATCCACTTTTTTATCTCCGGACCTAGATTATGACCGCAAGCTTTTAGTCCGTTTAAACAGGATGTTTCTAAATGTATTTTATTTAATTAAATCACAAATATTTCTTTCAGCCATTAGCAAAATATTTTTCTTTTAGGTTAGGCGTTTCGAAGTGGTGAAAATTAAAAAAACTCATTTGCAATTTAAAACCATGTTACATAATTATTGCAAATATTTAACTTATTTTCGATTTGCAAGAAAACCTACAATTGCTTTCATTTGTACCTGGTAATTAGTAATATTTAATTATTTATTTCCTAAAAAGTGTAAAATTTCAGTGTGTTTCTGGTTCATAAACTACGTTTGCATGCAATTTCTTGAACATAGTTTGTTAATTTTCTAATTAGATTTGCACATATTTAAAAATTACACGTATTTTCCCATTCACCATTTACGCAATTACGCACCTAATGTTGTAAAAAAGCTGCTAATTTTAAACTCAACAATACTTGGTAATAAAATAAATAACATTGAGTATATACAAACAAAGTTTGCTGGCGGATAATTGAAGCGTATCGGTTAGAAATCGATATGAAGACGATATGATAATCATACGATATTGAAGTATGAGAAACACATTCGATTTCCGCATTGATTTTGCTATTCATTGTACCTACGATACACACGCAATTAAAACATATTATGTTCGTATTGTGTGCAGTTGAGTGGCAAAGTTTGTTATTGAAAATAAATAGTCAAAGGTCGTATTACGGAACTGCTGATTATATTACAGCGTAAAAAATGATATTTCATTTAGTTTTTATTCATTAAAACTTTTTTACCTTGCCAGAGATTATAAAAAAATAATTATTATTTACGATGAAACTAGATTTCGGTTATAACGACGATCAAAGTAGAATTCGGTTATAACGATGATGGAACTTCCATGTTTTGTTGTATAACTATTTGGATACTATTAAAAGTGAAGAGAAATATATCTTACACTTTAAGTAATAAATGGCAGATCATCCATCCATAATAACCTATAATTATATATAAATATCCGATGCACTTGGCGAATATCATAAAATTATTTAAAATTTATCAAGATAATGTCTTTGTATATTACACTAACCACTCCTAAGACCGAATTTGTATGTTCAGAAAATCTCCTAATCAGATTGGTGATAAATAGATTAGGTAAACGAGGTTTATGAGCTGACAAATGCAGGAAAACCAAGTTTACGACTTTAGCTGTACTTCTTATGTATTGATGGCAAAACAACTGCTTGGTTTCTATATTTCGTTCAGTTACCATTTGATACCCATCGCATTTACCAATACGAGTTGACGATTAATTTGTTAAATTTGCGTAATTTGATTAACATTGATTAACAATGCGTAATTTGATTAACAAGCTACAGATTTATCACAATAACCGTGACATATAGATAACTACATACTTATTTATATTAACTTCAGTTATAACGTAATAGATTTCAGTTATAGCGACTTTAAAAGCAGCTTGCCATCGCTGTATAAATGTCGTTAAGAGGAATGGGTAATATTAACATTGTTTTAATTAATTTGTTCAAAAAAACTTAAAAAGTAGTAATTACTATTTACAGTAGTTTTTAAGAAACTACAAAAAATTAATAATTACTTAGAGTTTGGTAATATTGACTATAAAAGCTCCATGTTTACTGGCTATAACTCTACAAATGTCGTTATAAGCGAAAGGCAATGTTGATTATATCTTATTTAATTGCCTCTTAAGAAACCTAATTAAAAAGCAAAACTTTTATCAGCCGTTTTCGAGATTATAATAGAAACTTCGGATTAATTCAAATCGTTAAAAACACAACAAATGTTATAGTTGAAATTATAACCGCTATAACCGAAGCGTCATAACCTCACTTACAAATAAAAATCTCAGTTTCCTTAATTAATCTTGTCTTTTATTTATTTTTAATTCATTATATAAGCGCATCAACTTTATAATAAGAAAAGACTGATAAATCATTTTTAATTACATATGACGTTAATGGTGATTAAACAAGCGGAAATTTGATTTCAAGAGATTGTCGGCAAATGTTGTAAATTTGTTGTAAACGTATAAAGCAGCGTTAATAATTAACAAAGTTCACACTCTTGCATGTCGGGTAATTGCAATCGCTAAAATCGGAAATCAATTGACAATTCCTTTTGCGAAATAAAACGGCGGCGAACGAACATGCCAGGATGCGATGTTGATGTGCTAATTGCTGCTGCTCAAGTGAAAATGAACTCAATTCCGTTCGCCATTTTTTGCGAATATTTTGTATACTATAATTACAATCCTAAACTCTCCTTTCATACTTTTTATTGCCTATAAAACTATTTAACCAAACCTACCATTAACTTAGATCTTAAATTCAGATAACGTTTAACTTTTTTGCTATTAAACGTTTGATGAGATCAAATTGATAAAAGATTTAGATCTAAGAGAAATGATTTAGTTCTAGAAGAAATAATAACATTTTTTTAGAGATTCACTCCAAAAATGAGTAATTTGTAAACATTTTTGCACAAAAACAAAAACACACGACTAGAACATAAAAATAAATAATTTCATGATTACAACACACAAACGAATACAAATTTTACACGTGTAACCTTCATGGTCGTTGAAGATTTCGATTAAATATCAAATTGCGGACGTGAAACACATGAATATATTTTTCGAGTTGGAAGAATTGTTTTCCTTATTATTTATTGCAAAGCTAAAATGCGTCCAAAACGTAGAGAATGCGCGGTACGACTTTATTACGGACGATAAAAATGAAATAGGCGTAGGTATTGCGAACGCTTTATATTTTGTATGTGAATTGAATTGTAAGTGAATCCATGTGAAACGAAACATGTCGAAATAATGATGAATAATAAGACAATTTTACATGAAATGAAACAAAAGTACAAAGAGAACTCATACGGGTTTTAAAAAGTAAAATTAAACATGCAATTACATTCGTTCTGGATTTCGGATTAGCTTCCTTAAAACGCTCTAACACTCTCGTTTATTAACACTACAAGCACTAAAAAAAGCAGAGACAACTAAATAAACAACTGCGACTAATGAGTAACAAGATGGTTTTTTTTGTTTCAAATGAAAATTATTTTGAATTAAGCACAAATTTTTTTCTGCTACAATTTTCACTCAAATCAAATTTTTTTCTAATTATTTCTTTATAAATATTCATGAAAGTATAATAAGAATATAACGTATAATATCACGTTCCCACATACAAATTGAAAATTATGTATTTATAAATTCTTTTATAATCTTAAATTACGAGGTTGTTAACTTGGAAATGATTTTATCTCTCATTAAAAACAAGAATGCATATTTTTACGTACGTTTGCATCTCACGCGTACGAATTTGATTGCGGAATTATTCGCTCGGTTCATTTTGCAATTGATATTTTACTTTACGACCGCCAACAAGATCAACAATGCTATATTGCATTTCGCAATTGTATAAAATTGCAGCAATAAAATGCGCGCAAATAAAAAATAACGATTCTGACATTTCGAGTATCACAAA
Organism: Anaulacaspis nigra; assembly: GCA_030264675.1. Classification (NCBI taxonomy): domain Eukaryota; kingdom Metazoa; phylum Arthropoda; class Insecta; order Coleoptera; family Staphylinidae; genus Anaulacaspis; species Anaulacaspis nigra. The sequence goes on along the minus strand of JARJDV010008067.1, from coordinate 77,075 downwards.
GTGCAAAATGCAAGCGAAATCAAGAATGCAACGGTTTTTTTACCCTTTTTGCGAAGAAAGACAAGAGTGAAGAGGAGGAAGAAGAACATGAAGAAGAAACGTTCAGATTTCAATTGGTATCAATAATTTACTGAATTTACGATCTTGTTCAATTTTATAGAACAAAAGGCTTTTATGGCGGGAATAAATTTATGTAAAAAGTATTAAATTTCATCAGACTAATTTTGAAAGTAGAAGTAAATAAATTAGTCTAGACCCAACACTAAATATTAAAATCAAGTAAAAGTGACATGTTGAAAAATATTTTTCACTCTCAAACGAAACATCACTGTCAAAATTCAGGTTTATCTCGTGCGATCGGCGAAAAGCAAGTGAAAACTTGAGTGCTACTCATTAAACATGCATCAGACGGAATCGAATTTGAATAGCGTTTGTGATAAGTTTTGAAAATTAAAAAGTTAATAATCACAGGGTGCAAACAACTTGCATACTATTAATAATAATAATAGTTGCTGTTGATGATGATGGTGATGATGATGATGATGGTCAGACCTTGAAACGCGCAAGCTCCTCGTCAAGGAAGCAACGCACCGAATCAAAGTCAAAGTCAAGCCTAAAGAAATGTGACGAAGGCGTTCCGCGTGCGTATACAAAACACTCATAATTAACCTTAATTAATTCTCTTATTTTACCAAACGTACTTTTCTCCGTACACTTTGGCTTTGGCTTTCGTTTTACACTTTTTTCGTCTACTTAAATGCAAACTTTGTCAGCTTTTAACGAAATTCAATTAAGTCTAAGATTTTATTAAAAACACACCAACACTTTCTTTTTAGTGTCAAGATTATAAATTGATTCACAGATGTTCAATATTTTTTTAAAAAGTGTTAATTTGTGTATAAATTTTTCTTAATAATAAGATGTTAAGAAACGCAAGACATTTTGCGAGAAATAGCAATTATTAAAATAACTTAAACTCATATTGCTTACCTGCAGCGTTAGTCCTTCGTTGCTCACTGTTTGAAGATGGAAAGAAATAGAAAATCAACAAAACTGACGATTGAGTAACTGGAGAAGTCTACCTTAAAGGGGTAACCACTGCCTCCCTCTATCATCAAATATAGAGTAAACCTCTTTCAGCTTCAATGTCCGAAATATTTGTGACGGTTATTTCAATTACTCAATCTTTAATTATGTTATCGTTAATGTTTTTCTTCCAACAATCCAAGGAGTGACCAAACAATGACTAAAGACTGGGGACTCATTATGAAATTTATATATTTCTTTATATGCACAACCCTCCAACGCTTTTTAGTAGAATATTCTGCTTCTTTTATGTTTGCTTATTGCAATCCTCTCCAAAAACTATTGAAATAACTTAGTAATTTCTTGAATTAATCATTACTTAAATATTAGGGTTAGACGTATTTATTACTTCAACACTTAAGTACATACAATCAAATATATTATATTGACCACCTAATTATTTTTAATGAGACTTGGTAAACTAAATAGTAATTAGCAATAGCATTAAGAAAAGTTGTATGAAAACAACATAAACTAGTTGAGTCGTAAAGGGAGCAATTTGAGTACAGGATCATTAATTCAGAGGCGGGTGATGCATCTGACATTGGAAGAGCAATGCATTAGGTTGAAAAGTAGATGAGAGGGTGCATTCAATTTGTGCACGCGCCAGTGAAACCGCAGCCCTCTCGCCTTGCGGCTAATCGTGTGTGCATTCTTCGGGGGCGGCTGGTGCGAGAAGCACGAGCAAAACGAGCCAATAAACCGAGCAACTGCCACACGCAAAAACCGCTCTCGGGTCCTGTCTTCCGTCATGTGGAAGTAACGATAAGAGATTATGATTTATGTACGTTTGCACGCAAGCGATGCAAGATTATTATTCCGAATCTAAAAGCAAGCAACGCGTTAAGAAATTGATGGATTTTATTGATTTTACAAGTGTAAGGTCAAGAACAAACAGTTATCTTATACAATTTAAAGTATCCGATATTAATTGCGAAGATAAAAACAACAGGATAATTAATGCTTCCTTGCTAGGATAAGAAATATTGAAAAAGTTCAACTCTCACAAGATAATTTTCGTAAAGGTTTGGCCGCCCCAAATTAATGATCGTTATGCGTTCCTACGACGTGGAACAAGAGCTTAACCTTTTCTCTGCCATGTCAGCGCACATGTATGCCACGCCAGCAAACACCAGCGGGCATCAAAGAAGACTTCTTCTTCTTTTCTTCTTCATCATCATGAGCAGACTCAGTGCTCGCGAGGAATGCATGCACAACAGTGAAACAGTTACAGTGGCGTAACACGTAGCATTTAAAAAACATTTCAATATTGATTCAACTTTCTTCGCTTTTCTCAAGACCTCCCAAACAAATATTGTTGATACCTTTAATCATAAACTTTAATTCTCTTCGCAAAGTAACAACTTAATTAAATCGTGAATAATCTATGAAGAATTTTATAATTATTGTGCAAAGATAAATGAAAAAACAAATACGAAAGAAATTATTATTATAGCACAATCGTGATCTATGCGAGCAATTATAATAATTAAGAAAGAGAGGCAGAGGAGTAAAGAAATCGCTCGAAGGAAGAAAGAACTTTAGTGGAATACTCCAATTCTCATGGCCTGTTATTTGCGTCACATGCTCATATCTTACAAGTGAGTAGAGTATACACATGCTATCATCTTGGAAGCTAGCATAATAGCCGAGCCGCCACTCTTCTTCGTAAGAGTCTACGAATACGGGCAGCGCATACTTTATTGTTGTTATTAACACAAATTTCTTGCATGACGTTTATGCGCATACACACATTGTACGTGCTGCTTATATGCATATGCTATTTATTGTTAATCTGTACGCCAATTTTTATCACCCAATTCTCAGGCCGCCTGTGAACAATGTTCTGAGACGAACCAAACTGTTGTTTCGTCTTCCTGTGCTTGGATGATGGCTCATCATAATTATGGCAAATATTGTTAATTTTTAGCTTAATTAGATCAATAATTAATAGATTCAGGTGGAATTTGATTAGATTATTAATTACCAACAGAACAAAGTCTAAAAATAACTTGAAGTTAGTTAGAACAGACATTTAATTTAATTACATTACGTGTAGCCAGATGAGAAGTCGCTAAAACGAGTCTAAAACACCCGCACGTCTTCTTCAGTCTTTCTTCCTCGTGTACTTTGATGATGGCTCATCATACTTATGGCCAATATATATGATTAAATTATTATTTGGCAAAGGAACAAGGTCTTAAATAACTTAATGTTAAGTAAAACCAACACTCAATTTAAATACTGATAGAAAAATAAAAGGCTCTGAAACATATTCGAAACACCCTCACTTCTTGTCTTAGAAGTGAGAGTCGAGTAAGAGTTTAGCCCAAATGTGCATTGGGCTGATATTTATCTATAATTCTAGTGAACGCAAAAAGAAATGTTTCTTAATGATGGCTCATCATAATTATGGCGAATATTTTTAATTTAATGTTTAATTAGATCAATAATTAGTATATCCCGATGGCAATTTATTAGATCATACATTGGTAAATGAACAAAGTCTTCAACAACTTACGTGTCCGAAACACCCTCACTTCTTGTCTTAGAAGTGAGAGTCGAATAAGAATTTAGTCCCAATATTCGGCTTATATTTAACTATAATTCTAGTGAAAGATGAAAGAAATGTTTCTATTCTGATGATAACTCGTCATAGTTATGGCAAATATTTTTAATTTATTGCTTAATTAGATCGAAAACTGTGATATTTAATTAGATCATTAATTACTGAAGATACATCGTCTTAAACAACTTGACGTTAAGTAAAACAGACACTCAATTTAGTTACACAACTAGTAGAAAAACAAAAGTCCCTAAAACGTGTCCAAAACACCCTTACTTCTCCTCGTGTCAGAAGTGAGAGTTGAGTAAGAGTTTAGTCATAGTGTGCATTCTGCTGACACTTAACTATAATCCTAGTGAACGAAGGAACAAATGGACGCAGACGCCAGCAACAACTAAACAATATCTTAACACCACCGGCCCTTTGCGAGGGTGACACCGACATGAAATACGCCCACGCAAATGTTATGTGTTGCACTCTGCAAGTCGCACTAACAAAATAAAAGCAAAACCACACACGCGCTCTTATCTTTCTCTCAGTTTCTCCATTCTCGCCTGGTGAGTGACTCAAGCAAGCACTGAATCAAAGTTATTGCAGTCTAGTTTACGTGTTTCGACTACTTTTACGTGGCAGATGACTAAGACTCCACTAAATTGGATTAGTCTAGTACAAATTTGGATTTTACCTTAATTGATGAACAAGCAACTTCTTAATTTAATTCATACTTACGTACAATTTAAAGTGGATTTGCTAATTAATAAAATTTATTCCTTGTTTTCTAAGAAAGTTGAAATTTTAAGCGAAAGAATGAATTTGCATAATGTTTGTGATAAGCTAAACATTATAAACGTGCAAACAACGTGCATATTATTATTATTATTATTAACTATTGCTTATTTCATAAACCACCAAGTTCTTGATTAAATTGTTGCTTAATGCGTAAAAATTATACACTTATTCAAAGTTGATTTGGAATTTATTCCTCAGTTTTTCAAAAATCTGAAATTAGCGAGCAAAATTGAATTTGAATAACGTTTCTGATAAGCGTAAAATTGTAAAGGTAATAATCAAAAAGTGCAAACAAGTTGCATATTATTATTAATAATAATAGTTGTTTAATTGATAAACAAACAACTTCTAGCTTCAATTCTTACTTAATTCCTAAAAATTACTAATTAATCTTAGTAATTTCTATGTATTTTTAGAAAATCAGAAATTTTACGCGAGAATTTATTTATTACAAAGAGTGAGAACAATCAGTAAATTCTAATTACACTACTTAATCATTCCGTAAGAAAACAATACATGAGTTACTTATGCTCTTATTCACTCGCTGTTGGTTCATTCATTCATTGTTGATTACGTTCATTTCCATCGATCATAACATTGTTGCACTAAGTACAGTACAGCGAATAACTAGTTAGCTTACCGAGTAACTCAGCAGCAATCAATTCTTTCCCTGTGTTTCTTTCCATGAATAGTTGTGAATGGATCCGTGAGCTAATTGGATGAATTTGCGTTTTACTAACCTGATTTTTAAATTCCACCATGCCGCGCCGGCCGCAGCACGCGTCGTGCAAATCAAATTGCGCATTAAATTTATTCGCTTCCTCACATTTGTTTCAACTTGTTAAGCTCACCAGTTTTTTGCACATAATAATTATCCATTGTTTCTCAATTAACTTCAACCGCTTCGATTTTAATTTCTTAATTTTAATTTCGTGAAAACAATACGTTATATAACTGCACTGGATGCATTCACAAAGCGGTAAAGTGCAACAACTGAGTGATGAAAGAGCACAATGCATTTTTCGTACATTGCAAACGTGTTGCGAATTCATTGTGAGAGGAAAAAATGAATGCAAAACTGCGTGTAAACGTTTGAAAGCAACTAGACATCAAGTCGTTTTTGCAACAATGACGTTCTTGCCAAACGTTTCGTTCGTTCGATGAGGCAATGAAACGCAAGTACGTAGATACTAAAATTTAAATATGTGCTTAAGTAATATTACCAAAACGTCTGCTTCTTAATTAAAATATTTTATCACTTCCTTATATAATCATCGAGTAAAAGTGCGCAAGTAAAAGTAGTAAAATTTTTGCGCTCTATTGAACCCTTTTAAAAACCTGACGACACACATTAAACTATGCACAATACGAAAACTGTAAAAGTGTAACACACGTCTCACAATTTTTCCAAGAAGCACATAAAACTCCTCTGCTCCAACGCGTCCACACTTGTTTGCAGATAGAAAGTATTTAATTGCATTGCATTTACTATGCAACAATATGCTACTGCACATCCATTCCCTCATTATACAAAGTGTATCACATAATTTCCAATCTCTTAATTAATTACCTCGTTTTTCAAACTATAAGTCGCATCCCACTTTCCAGAAAATGTCTTTCCGTATTTTTGACGCATTCAAAATTTAAGCCCTTTTTTGATTGAAAAACTAATTTTTCCTCTACTCATTATAGACTTTTGGTTAAGAAGTTAACCAAAAATACATCTTATTTTTGGTGAGTATATTTAATTAATTAAAAATTTTATTGCTACACACTGTATACAGTGAAAAGTACATAAAGTACCATATTGTTTGAGTACAAGTATAAATCAAGCAAACGATGAGTGCAACAACAACGTCAACAACAAATGCGACACGCAAAAACGTAAGCTAATTGATGCAATCACGAAACACACTCGGTCTATCCATCTATCATGCTTCAGCAGTATGAAAAACAACAGGCAGTTGAGTCAACAGAGGACAAAAAGTAACAATTCTTTCGCCTTGATGTTGTTTGCGACTTGTTAATGAGCAGACGAAACAACCGAATACGTGTTACTCGGGCTAAAATGAGCAATGTTCACGCAAAAATATTGCAAAAGCGCGTCAAACCTAAACGAAGCGATTGCATACGAAACCAAAGTGTCACTTTCACGCGGTGATTAACAACTTCATTAAGATACTTCATTAAGCCACACTCTTTGTCGTAAAAACTCCATTGCCGCATTTGCATACTCAATGAAATTGCTAGTCATTAATTGCAATTCGCATCAATTTTTTAATATTTTAGTTAGCAATTTCTACTCTTGATTGATAATAATTAGTACAATGAACCTTTGCTATTAATTAACGAATTAATCCAAATTCAATTAATCAACCCATTGTTTCGATATTCTATTGTCGAGGTGAAAAAAGAAAACTGTAAATTAGCATAAACATCGCGCAAGAACTAGCGCAAGTGAAGAAAAAGAAGGTTTTTAGCATTAATTAGGATTGTAATTAAGTATGCGGTACAGTTTCTTATTAATTATCTATCCCCGTATGCAACATCGAAATTTAAACAAATTCCTCTAACGAATTACTTCTTAATTGGCATTTCTTTTCATTACTTATCACGCTGTGCTTTTTTGCATATAAATGATGTTATTTGGAGAAAATTAATTAGTTTATTAGAATATTAGTCTCATTCGTTAAATGTCACTTTTTCGGCAGGTAGATTGCGAACGTGAGAAAAATTAGAATGCCTTTTGAATGCTAATTACGTTTTAATTAACATTTGAAACAAATGCAAATAACACAATTTTTGCCCAAAACTTGTCGGTAAATTTAAAATTACATAAGACATTTAGTCTAACGGTATTTGGGAAAAAAATATCATCATCTATAGAATTGATCGTTCGCTATCAATTACGTGCAGATATAATAATTAGAAACACGCGTTATTTAATATTTGCAATTTGATTTGCACGTGCAGCAAACGAGTAAGTAAGTAGTTAAGTTGGACGCGCATGCGTTGCGTTAAATGTGTGTGTTTCACTCAGAATGTGAATAAATGCGCGATTAAGATAACGGTGACGCTTTCCATCGGCGAAGTAACAGACCGCGTTGACCCTTTCGTTGCGTTGCGCGTCCAAGACTTGCTCTTCGTCGTCGTCTTCGTCGTATTATTCGTGCTGCAGTGGCGGCAAGCAGCGGCAACAGTTTGTGTCTTTTTCCGTTTCTAATGTCCCACTAACTTTGCATATTAACTCGTGTAAATGCTTTGTTCCGCTAACGAACTTTCCGCTTCCACCAGACGTGCTCACCGACTTTAAATTACGTTTTTGTCATTAGATTACGTTACGTCTGAAGCGTTAGATTACTAAATTATTTCGTTTATTAAATGAAATCTTACGGTGAGCTTAGATTAGTACTGGTACCGTTGGGTGAACGATGAATGCAAACATTAGCAAAAAATCTTTAAGATTTTACAATAAGATCTAATGAAATAATTAAAATTCAAGCGATTAGTTACAGTTATAATATATAGCAAAATCAGACAAAATAAGTTGATGTTGGTTGAAGTCATAATAACCATTAATCAATAAATAGATCATCCATTAATTGATTATAAACGCATTTAATTAATTTAAGTTTTTAGTATTTTGATGTGACCGCGTTTATAATAAAAACAAAAAGTAAATTTAGTTTAGATCAGTGATTCCCAAAGTGAGCCTTGCCACCCCTTGATGGTGGCAGTGACAGTCCTGGTGGGCTGTAATCGGCTGAGGCGTATTTAAGGGGGCACTGCAAATATTAATGGGGCATTAACTAATATTAAGGGGATCTGACGATTATTGAGTAATATTAAGGGGGCGCTAACCAATAATATTAACTAAAAATATTATGGGCGCTCAGAGACTTAGTAAAGGGGCACGTAGTGATATTAAGGGAACAAAACCTTATCAAATTTAAGGGGTCCTTGATTAATATACAAAAAGGGGGCTGCAGACGTAATAAGTTTGGTTACTACTGGTTTAAATAAATCAAGAATAAATCTCAATTGCTAAAACTAAATAAATCCAACATTTAATATGATTAACTAAAGGTCACGTTAATCATTAATCAATTGACTGAACAAACAATTAACAAAAAATGGCAAAATAAACTTTAGAATTTCGTTTTTCTCTTGGAAACTTGAAAATATTACATAACATAATATAATATAGCATAATATTCGATAAAATCATCTCGTGACTCGAGTATCATCATTACATTTAACCATTACGTTGTTCTTGCGTTCCGTTCTTCTACCAATCGACATTTTGCACGTTTAAACTCGCTGAACTCTTTGAACTCGCAGCAAACGAACTCTCAAAAGTAAATTCCATTTGTTCATTTAAAGTTCATTACGAAAATAAATCTCTAAATCTCTAATAATAATTATACATCACCATTCGTTCAGCGAAATTAATTCTAATATTGACACTTTTACTCGCACGAAAATTACGTCTGATTGCTAATGTCATCATCATCATCAGGCGAGTCACGAATGGCTATCAAAATATCCACTGACCATGATGACAATAAAAATGAAATTGAAAATGTGATATAATTTCAACGTAAAAATTGCTTAGTTAACCTCTTTTTATGCTATGATTATCTCTCAATCGTGTTGTAATTCTAGTCAAATTATTATTTTGATGCATAAATCATAGAATTGTTGAAAGGATTTCATATTTTGCTATAAATAAGAAATTACGGAAATATTTTTGAGCAATTTCATGATCAATTAATAAAATATACAAAAATACAAGTTGAACAAAGAATGAAACTTGGAGGTTAAACAAGTCTCTTAAGAGTACATTGACATCAGCATGCTCGCAAATTATTCCTAGTGATACACTAACATTGCGAAACTTGAACGAATTCGAACCAGTTGAACTCCTCGAACGCTTTATGCAAATGCTCAAAACACACACATACGACATGGCTTTCCATACAGCGCTCACGTATCAACGCGCTTCGCTTATAAAAGTTGAAGGAAAATTTCAACTTTTAACTAAAAGACAAATGGCAAAATGTGCGCCAAGGAATGGACAAAGCGGACGAAAGAACCGTTACCACTAGTAACAAATCTTGTATATTACATTCATGCAGATATAACTAACTTACTCTACGTATTGTTCAACTACAAACCGTAAAAGTCACATTGCATCTCGCTCATTCAACAACAACGTTTCGTATATGCATTCCTCTCTTAATCGTCCGTCGTTCATACTATTTTGTTACATCTTTGTTTTTCCTCTAGCGTGGACCATTTAATCAACATATTACGGTTATTTATACAGAATTTTATAACGACATAGTTAAAAAGATTAAAGAGCAAGAAACGCTCAAAAGATTTAAAACTTTGTTGTTCTTGTTGTTATTATTTAAGACTATAAACTACCATTTTCATAAAAAATTATTTTTAATTACAAAAGTCCACCAGTCACATTTTCTCTTATTGCTAATTACGAATAATTACTCAATTGCTTTCATCGAAGTGCATTAATTATAATCTTAATTACAAAATTTATTACAAAATTTGAAAAGTGCATTGACGACAAATTGCATTGATATTTGTTGAATGATAAAATATAAAGAGCGCGTAATTAGAGTAATTAAATCTAATTTCATGAGATGAGATGGATGTACTCATTAGCATTTGAGCATCACATGCAGATTTGCAGCTAATTGAGTTATGCAATTATGCACGCGAGTAGCAACATCACACGTATAACAAAATTTCAACATATGTGCTGCTCCGTGCATTTATTTGTACGTCGCCCACGTGCAATACGCACGTAAAGCGCATTATGCAATTTGTGTCGTCTCTCTTTCATCCTGTTTCCTTTAAACTTTATTTGCTTAATTAATGCGTAATTGTTAATTGACGACAAGCCACTTCATATCGTTGCCGGTAGTACAAGTAGTTTCGCAATTAATCTCAATACTTTTCAATTAATTTCGTCTTGGGTGCAGACGCCAGTTTTTTAATTAAAAACAAAAGCGTACCGCCAATATTAATAGCAAATTATTAATTTCATTCTCAATCACATCACATCAACTGCTATTCATTCATAAGTTGCGTACAGAAAGGAAATATGTCGTTTAATTAAAAGAACAATGAGTGAATTGCTTGCATACGGTGTATTGGTAATTAAGTGATTTCCACGCAATTAATTAATTATTTACAATGCGCTCTTCAGCAGGAAGTTACGTACAATAAATATACATGGAAAAGGAGTTTAAAAATGGACAAGTGTGCACAAATATGTTCAGCAAGGCGTCCTTGCATGGCTTTGAAAGGACAATATGCAAATCACTGAATTCACTTATACGAAACTCGTTTCGATGACAACATCTATTAAATTCATTTCAACGTGAATACATGAATAAATATATTCATTCGGATCGAGCATTTCACTAAATTACATAAGTTTTTTTCTTGTTTAATATGGATTGACGTAAAAAGGATCATTCAAGAGGTTGGAATTAATTCAAATGTATATTTAGATACGATGAAATCATAGAAACAATTACTAGTAAAAGTACCTATTCGTGAAATAATCATTCTTGAGAGTCTAAGGAAATGGGGCAGTCCCTTCTTTTAAGTTGGGAGCTCGTTACTTTAATTAATAACATAATCATAGGGTCTATTAATATCAGTTTATCTTCGATTCTAATCGGGAGTCTTCGCCAAGCCTTCAATAAAATTTCAAATTAATTTGAAAAGCAGCCAATGATTTATCATATTCAGCGACGATTTAATCAAGCAAAGATAGTTAAGTTATTGCTCAAAGTAATCTTACTTTAGAATTAAAAAAAGGGGGCAGTAACCCTTTTGTATTTTGAAACTTTCGAAATATTTAATACTTTAGCAAAAATATTTCTTCCCTCGATTAATTAACAATATGTATAAATATGAGGCATATTAGTATCAGTATATGATAGGTTCAAACCGGTAAACTTCATTTAATTACGATCAGTAAGTACTGTGGAAACTTATTGATTTGCTTTGAGAAACAGCCAATCTTTGTAAATTTACGTTTTCCCTCACATTCATTAATGACTTAAGTATAACGCTAAATTATTAGTATATCTTCGGTTCTAATCAGCAATCTTCATTATATTTCGTTTACTACCCAAAAAATTCTTAAAATGTATATAGCATGATTGTCTATAACAAAATTTCCAATTCTTTTGAAAAACACCGAATGATTTATTATAATTGCAATTTAATTTTTAATGTGCTTTATCTGAGTTGCAATTATATAAAATGTTTATGGCTTAAACCAATTTCATTTACATAAACAACTTCATTCTTTGATTGACCAAGTACGTACGTACATTATTTTTATTCTCCCTTGTATGCATTTTACGTAAAGTTTTCATTTAAAGTTGATAAAATTTAAAAAAAAACAATTCATGCTTATAGTCGCAACGAAACCGGAAAAATAATCAGCGTTTCGTTTGCGTTTCATCTCGATGTGCACATATGTTATGCTCATGCGTTTTAAACGATTCCAGCGTTTTATCCATTATCCATAATGCATTATTCATTACTCATTTCATGCTTTATTATCTCTCAGCGCGACGCACTCGCGAACGCGCGCGCTTCATTGCTAGCCAACGCGATTTAATTCGTTCGTCGCCGTCCATTTAATCGCAAATGCATAAATTCATGCAGATGCAACTTTTCCATTTCTATTTCCATTTAATGTGAGCCCATCTATTCGCGTCAGCCAGCGCGCATTCCCATTCAAATTTTTGATAACAACGAAATAAGTAAGTGATTAAATTGCATTCCCTCTACCCCCTCAAGCCAAGCAAACAATCAATTACATTTTAAATTTATGTGTTGTGCATTCCATTGGTCACTGTAATCAATTTGTAACCAATGCGAATTGAATCCACCCTTTTAACTCTTATCACTCGGCGGAATTCCAATCAACCCACTTCGATGCCCGCCACTGATTGTTGACAACGATTGTGTAATGCACGTACGAAAGCAATTAAATCCAACTCTAGCCAACAAGATTGCAAATTTGCTTTGCTCGTTCTACGCTCACGGTCGGTAGATATTTATTGATTCCATAAAATACCTCATCGGATAGTTAATAACTGATAAGCGTCAATCGTGGGAACCATTTCTCATACTGATAAGGGTAAATAATACACCATTTATTTACTATAAATTCACTAGCGTAAAAAATTCAAAACGAACAATACGCATTAATACATACCATTCGTCTTTTAAGTTAATTTCGCACTTTTCAATGGTTTGTTAAGAGATTAGATTTAAAACGAGAAAGAAAACATAGCAGAGTGGGGTAAGTGCATTATTGCCCTGTAATTAATATAATATGATAGAAACTACAATATCTGGAATACAGTAATGTACTAGAAGTTGATATCAGTCATATATACAATAAAAATTAGCTGGATTCATTAAAAAATTCCGAGATTTATTAAGGAACAGGAGAAATAACACGAATGTCGAGTTGTCCCTATCGTTGTGGCGCTCTAATTTTAAACGAAATATTATGTTTTGTCATTTTCTTTGCCGAGCGCCATAGAGTAATAATAATACTGCACTAAAAACCAATAATTATCAAAGGAAAAAGTATATCTTACATATATACAGTACATATTGCACTGTATATATTTCACCTTCAAATAAAAATTTACGTATGACATCGTCAGCAGTCATCGATCCGGAATTATTACAATTCATATAGATTGTATGGTACTTACTATTTATTCAAGAAAATTTTTAAATTAAGCGGACCTCAAGGTGCGATGTGTAAATATTTTATCTTCGTGTAGATTTGAATTTGGCACAACTTAGCGCAAACAAAAAGAAAGTCAACGGAAAAGGAAGAATCTTTAAATGCATAGCGAAAATTTTCATTTTAATTAATTTCCAACTATTTTGATATCAATGCATTCTAAATGAGTTATTCTTTCCGCACGTACATTTGGTTATATCGATATATAATTGTAAGTGTAATCAATCAGTGAAGTTGGATACCATTTTTTGGCGCCAAGTTTCATCAAAATATTTTTTAACTTTGAGGCGAATTTGCAGCTATACTAATTAACGTATCGAAATGAATCTTTCGAATTCAAGATATTCAACGAATCCTTTATGGATCAGTTTAAATTTCACTTCGGTGAAAATCAGAAGACGACATTTAAGATGTTACTAATAAGGAGCTTTTAGTTAAATTCAGAAAGAATTATCAAACATAAAATAGCATGCAACCTTACAGCTACTTCAACTCAATTTTTAGGGACTTATTTTAGTTACTTCCTCAACTTATTTGATTGCAAGGAAAAGCATGAAATGGCATTAATATCAATAGTTATAATAATATATCGTAGTATGCTAGAAAGTTTCAACCACTTTTTAATAGACGTGATTACACTTGCCTCGTTTTCAGGACCAGTGCAGCAATCCCATTTCGTTTACAATTTCTCTCAACGACGCAAAATATCTAAGAGCAATTGACGATTTTGTCAACGTTAATTAAAGAGTATGAAGTCATGTATTCGCCGATATCAATATATGTTTAATTATTATGAACTAAATTAAAGATTAACAGGCATAAAATTAAATTAACGAATAACTTATTTGTACAGTTACCTCTTCGCACATTAAAATGAATTTCGCACTATATAATCGTATATTAACATAAAAATTTCAAAACACCATCAATAAATATGAAAAGTCCTCTCAACGATTTGCATATGTCATTAGTAATATTGACATTGAAATATATTAATTGATGGTGATAGATCCGTCCAAAAATAAGATAGACGAATAGAAATGCGAACAAGAAACCCACTGACCGACACTGTGAATGCCGTTATTTGCCCATTGCGGATTGTAATTCGCGCAAACAGATGATGAGAAATTGCATCGCTATCTTTACATCTCAATACGATCCTCCTTTAGCGCGAGCTGCGCACGACGAGCTTAATTATCGTATAGGATGTGCGCCTTGCCTTATTATCTATCGTCATTAAGGCGATCAAGAACGGGCTCGTGCTAATTCAGCCAACGAAAACAAATCAAATCACGAGCAGCCAAGCCAAGCAATACGCATGTTTCGCGTTAAAAATAAACAAATGTCTATTACGTTAATTGACTAATTAAATAATGAAGTTGATGACTTTATTTCGACACGTAGTTTTGCTATAATAAACATTACAAAATTAGATAGAAAACACGACGCAATCGCAATAATTAAATAATTTCCGAAACGTGTACGCAATTTCATAACTTTTTATTTCGTCATTTAAATGCATTTTAATTATTCTTTGACATATTAATAGCGATATATTATTTATCGCCAAATTATAATTATTCATCAATCAGGGGGAGATATTGCAAATTTAAATCGAAAAGTCTTTATTGCTATTATGATTTTGCGTAATTTCCTATGCGGACGACCTTGCCGTGGCTGAGTGACCACCGAGTTCGAGTCATAACCATCAGAGAGCCATCGAATAGAACGCTATCACTAACTAAATGGCTATTATTCGTCTGAAAGTAACAGCAACGAGGGAAAAAAGCAAGTCATGAACGAAACGATAGGTTAGGAAACCAAACGCATACCGAAGAGAGTCGTCTGAGCGAAGAATAAAAAAGCAGGGCACTAAATAAAAGTAAAGCAAAAAACGACGAGTTTAGTTGAGTTGAGTTGGTCGTCGTCGACGACGAAATGAAAGAATAAACGGACGAAAGAGTTGGGCGGATGAAGCGAACGGTCAGCGGAGACGTTGCTGTTTCTTCAATAGCCGACCAGCCGGTCGAAGAAGAAACATTTACTGCTGTTGTTGCTGCTTCTTCTTCTTCGTCGTCTTCTTCTGCTTGCAACCGCAGAAGACGTTGCCAGACGATGAAAAAATTTCGTACGAGACTTTTACAAAGTTTTCCAAAAATACGATTTGACTGAAAATTTTTACGCTCAATTGTCGCGTTCCTTTTTTCGCGACATAAAAGTGGCATTACTGCTTTCTACAGTTTTTGATCGCTCACTTTCTTCGTTTTTTCGCCAGATAATTGCGAATGAAAAACGCAAAGTCTGCGCACACCACGCCTCGCCAATAAATACGTACGTACGTTCAACAAACAAACAAAACATGGTAATGCAAAATAATTCATAATCTGCTTGTGTAACTCGAATTAGTACTTACGTTTGAATTGAAAAAAGCTCGTTAAATAGAAATCTCCAAATTGTGAACAAACACTAACCACCCAACTATTTATTACTTTGCCGCCTCGACGAGGTTGTTTATGACGCGACGATGGAACAAAATCTCAAAATGTTATGAAATCATACAACCGCAAAGCACTTAAAACAAAACGCACTTGTTTGGAGAGATTTTGCGATTCGAGTCGTAGAAGAAACTCGCGGTCGCGCGTAGCACTCTTCGACGATCGGCGAGTGACTGCAGCAGGACGGATCAAACTGCAGCTCGCAGGCTAGAGCAGACAGCCAGCCATCGACGGCGGCAGCCAGCAGCAGCCAATTTCTGTTCGCCAGACGCGCACCAACGCCGAAACCAACCTTTCCAGTCCTGCTCTATTCACGTATTCGATTCAACACACATATGCGCTTCTCCTGCAAAAATGCGTCTGCATTCCTTTCAATCCTGCAGGAATTTCGCACATAATTCCTTTAACTATTTATCTATCACAATCAATAACACAATTCCACGATTGTGAACCTCCACAGAAATTCAAAGAGCCATTTAAGTCAACCCAAAAGGACTTAAGCCTAATAGCCAAAGGGTTGCTTGTCTTGTCAAAATGCTTTCTTTGAATTTATTCTTATCAGGAATCAGAATACAAATTTCAAGATCTAAGTCAATTAATATTCTGTCTTTTCCTATCACAACAAACCTTTTCTTCGCATCTTGAAAATAATTTATTGGAGGTCTTTAAGACTTCCTACGAAGAATTCCAGTCAACCCAGTTACACACTCGTAAAGGTAGAAACTTAATGTGACTTAAGTATTATTTGGTTGTGATTTAAGAAGGTTTGAACGACTTGGCATAATTTCTTGACGAACAAATTCGTCAAACAACATTGAAAGCAAACAGGCTGCCGATTGCGTCGACGCATTATGCACACATCGAGCATTCATCGGTTTTAAACTTGAATAAGTAATAAAAAGTGGTAGGAGAGTTGAAAATGAGTTTCAAAAGTCTCGATTGCAACCGGTTTGGATGGATGCAGCATCCACTAGCTCGTTGTCCAACCGCGTAGTATACTTACTTACTTACTTACCGTGTGCAAAACCTTCCGCAGCTTTTCATCCAAACATAACACAACAAGACGATTCGTTGTTGTTGTTGTTGTTACATTTGCATTGACCAAACAAAAATACCCACTCCGTAGCCAACGCGACCTCTTGCGCACCGCTTGCAAAGCAACAAACGAACGGAGCAGGATTGTTTACACTCGAAAAGGCTTTATTTAAATTACGGGAGCGCTAAACAATAGAAGTATTAATGCGAACAAGATTAAATTCCCCAAAAAGGAAGCGTCATTTACTTAGTGATAAGGAGGATAAATGACAGGCGGGCACGTATTAAAATTATGATATATTAATTATTAAATAGTTATTCACATGACATTTTCATTTTCGTATTACACGAATCGCTTTCCTCGTTCGTGCAACGCAAAAAATGGGCGCAAAAAATATTTGCGCAATTTATAAACGTCACTCATAAAAATGCAATAAATATATAATATATATATATTATATTTAATATGTGCTTGCTGTTGAAGAATGATTACGAATATCAAATTCATTGTTTGGTTTTGCCGATTTCCGCAATATTCGGTCTGATTTATTTATCATCGATAAGTCACACAAAATACTTTAATAAGTATTGCTATAGTTTATCTTCATCTTTCTTTTTTGGCTGGCGCACAATACTTTACTCGCTTTCTTATTAATTTCATTCGATAACTCTTCCTTGTCGTCTTTTGTGTTTTATGACAATCGTTCATAATTTAATTTAAATAGAACTTTAGGCTCTCAAAAGTTGTCTCATTTGGCATCAAAAATTTTGGAATCATTCATTTCTATATCATCTCAAATATATCTACAAAAAACCTAATTAATGATCGATCGAGCATTGTTAATCAATGCTTTCTAATGACTATTCATCTTTCATTTTGCTGTCTTGCTACCAAGATATCCAAAATTCTTATCTAAATATCTCTTATTACAAACAATAATAATAATACAATGGATGTAATAAAGTTTTGCTTTGGTTGCCTTCTTCATCATAATCATACACTATCTTAAACGTTAGTTTATTAATCTATTTGCATTCGCACATTTTTGTTTTTGTTTCACTTGCAATCAATTTTTATATATCTAGTTATTTTATTTGTCAAAAATATATTCATATAATTTCATCTCATTTTTCTCTGCTATAAAATACCTAGAAATCTACAACCAATTTGTATCTATGCATTTAAAAATTATCTCTCTCATTTCTGCAATTTTGGCTTTCGTTATGAATGAACCAATTCAATTATGAAACATGCGTACTCATCAATCAATCAATCGATACAAATATTCAATAAATTATTAGCAATGCACATAAACACTATATATATATTTCTACGGGCATTACACACAATTCTCGTGCGAAATGAATAATAAATTCGTAATGCAATTTGTTTTGCAATTAACATTCATCATTCAATTTCAATCATTAGAACTTACTTCAATACCGTGGAATGACTTCTTCATAAATACTTCAGAATCTG
Organism: Anaulacaspis nigra; assembly: GCA_030264675.1. Taxonomy (NCBI): domain Eukaryota; kingdom Metazoa; phylum Arthropoda; class Insecta; order Coleoptera; family Staphylinidae; genus Anaulacaspis; species Anaulacaspis nigra. Next base: position 58,809 of record JARJDV010008067.1, on the reverse strand, counting down.
TTCAAATTTCATAATTCTTTGCACTTAATATATGACAATTACAAAATAGACTTTTCATCAAATATCAACAGTACTTCTACTTGTTTTCTCAATGCTCCAATGAAATGATTCGTAGTAATTAGCGATTCATTCATCAATCAATCAAGCAATATATAAACCTTGGAATGCATTCGTAATAGTGCGATGAGAACGAATCGAAAGGAATGAATTGCAAATGTATTTGCTTCGCAATTATTTTCGGTTATTTTGTTTGTTTTGTTTTGATATTTACATGATAATGGCAAGCATAAAGGCAAACATATTTCCAGAAAGGCATTAATTTCATCAATTGCGTTTTGTTTTCTTTGCAATAATAGATTCGTCTTCCTCCTTTGTCAAAAATACTTTTATTTGGTAAAATTGCTACTAAACTATCGTAAAGATGGAATATTTTTCATCAATGGCAACACGCATCATCTTCTACTTCCTTCTTCTTGTTATCCACTTAAACGTCTACTTTGTTTGCTTTCGATAAATATATATAATATATCATTAAATATTATCAAATAGTTTCTATACAAATGATCAATATTATTGTTAGATTTATTGATATTGTTGGATTGCTTTTGTTACTATTCAAATTTCGATTACGGTTGCATGATGCAGTTCCTCATCATCATCATCATCCTTCTTCTTATTACATTTACATAATAAATAAATTAAATGGCAATTATGAACAAGTTTGCAAAACATAAATGGCGTTTGCAAAGTTTGCACATGCTTTGGATGAGAGCAAATTACTTGCGATAAAACTATTCGTTATATTACTACACTAACATAGTTCATGACAATAAAATAATAATAGCAATAAAAAAGAATAAATTAGAGTCAATAAAAATAGATGTTCGTAATAATAGTAATAAATATGTGATTGAATAATATTCATACGTTTCGTTTTGCATGCAATCAATGCATTTCTTTCTTACAAATATTTGGTTTTCCCTCTAACGCCAACCGCGTGTTCATCTTCATCTGCTTCAGAACAATATATCATATTCACTCGGTTGTTCATCATGCTCCGTCTTTACACTCTTACTAAGTTATAGATTAATTGCTTAACTTACAAACTAAAAACGTTTATAAACAATGTACATACACGAAAACTATTCAAAGAGAGAAGAAAAGAATCGTCGTAGCTGTGTTTTAAAATGGAAAGAGATTCGTTTCTAGGTCAGCCTATGCAAAAACATTAGATATGGATAGAAAGTTATCTAAAGTTAAATAATAATAAATATAAAATGTACAAGAGAGCATATTTGGAACGCGTTTTCCGCTTTGACCAAACGTGGAAAACGTACGATAATGTTCGTCGTGACGTTTCCGAAGAATCATAATCTATAAAGAAAATGCTGGAAAGCGTCGCCATCGTGTTTCTATACAAGCGTTTGCGTTCGCATTGAGTTGCATAAATTATTTAAATTAAACATTAAAATCAACAAACGTCAAATCGTCGATGAGTGCTTCTTTATGGCATTAATTTCTTGGCTGGCTGTGCTCGCCAAAACGAATCCAATAATAAGATAAGACGCTTAACATATAGATCGCTAATACACTAATAACTATGACTGACTGACTGGTGACCAAATAATTCCATTAGTCGCGTGTACTATTTTCGTAATCTCTCTCAAATATGGCCGAAAATTGACAAGACATAATTTAATTATACAGCACTTAAATAGCATTTCACACTGTAAAATGGTAAACTAACTTTGTACTGTCATAGCTTTTGCTGTGCTTGAGAAACTATAATTTCTGGTAGAGGCTGCTTCCATCTGTCTGCTGCGATTATTTAAATAATTAGCTCCCTCTTTCTATATACGTTTTTTTCTTCTTCTATATAATTAGAGCAAATCATGCTTAGTTCTTTTTATAATAAAATACCATTGAGATCCATACATGATACAGGCACTATTGTTACATAAATATTCTTTCAACTTTTTTGTTTGTCTCAATTCACAAGATTTCTTTGACTTTAAATATGTTTGTTTCATCTATCTTATGATTATTACTCATATGCTATATACTCTAGTAATTTACAATTATTCGTTTCTTTGTTTAGAAAAAATGGCGTTATTTCAAATGGTTGTTCATAGATAGGTTGTTTAGCGTCGCAACGAAGATTTGATTTGAGCAAGATTTAAATACCGTATGTCGCAGATTGTTGATAATAGTCGGGTACGGGTTGCATTGGAACGTAAGCATGGAACGAGGCAACGCCTGGCATTAATTGTAAAAGTTTACTGGACGCGTCCAGTGTACCAGGATCAATGGGTTTTGTTACAGTAGCTGTAGTCGTCGTGCTGATACTGACACCCATCTTTCGCAAACGCATCTTTTCCTCATACGCGTCCCATCCGTGCTTGGGTTTATTGAGATTTCTATGCTGATAAAACACTAGGCTGATTCGCGTTGGATTTAGGCGATTTGGTGATTTCAACGCGGTAGTTGCATGGAATTCATACTTTGCGCATTCGAATAAGACACTACCGTGACTCAATGCGATTGCAACACCTCCAATGGTGGAATCTTTAAAGTATTCCAAATTTTCTGATATTTCCTTCACAGTACCAATTACGGGGGATTGCTTAAGTTGCGATATTGACTGCATGCTCATAGGTAAGCCATTTGCTTGGAATCCCAGTAATCCTGGATTACCTGGCAACGGTGGTAAGAGCGGGCGATTTGCGAAAGTGGTCCAGTTGTCATTGCGATTGGGCACGCAGGTAGGCATTACTGGCATTTGATAGTTGTAAGGTCGGGGGTCGAAACCGATGGGGTAACTACAATTCGTTTGGGTATGGTTATAGTACGACTGCTGGTAGTAGTATGGCATTGGAATTGATTGTATAGGCAATTGCATACTGAGATGCTTGTAATCGTATCCTAGTTGCTGATTACTTGTGCTATTTGTTGAACCTGAGATTCTATCTTGTACTTTGTGATTGACAGGCTGATAGCTGGTGGCCATTTGCATGGGCAGCATCATTCTGCCACTTGTATACTGTTTCGTACTCGTATGCGGCTGTAATGCGTGATCCGTTGGTGTGTACGTATACGGCCTGATAACCGGATATGTTAGATTAAAGGCAGTGCGTGGATTGTTCCAGTTTTCCAATGTGGCGTTCTCCTGAATGCTATGATGATGATGTTGATGATGATATTGTGGATGAGAATCCCCTGGAAGGGGCTGCTTTGTATGCGTGTGGCACTTGACTATTGATGACTCTTGAAGTTTATGATTCGTACTCGACACTTGCGCTATCTGCAATGCATCAGACTCTGGTCGGGATACTACTTGTTTGGGGGATGCTTCGTTTCCGGTTGATTTCCGCTTCGCTTTCCATTGTTCCACCTCGTCCTTTGGTTGCTTTTTGGTTCTTTTGCAACTTGGCAATGGCACTGTGCGCACTCGCACTTCACATTTATAACTGAAAACCACAACAGATATTCAATATCCCCCTTCAAATTTACTCTTAAGTGAATATGATTGACTAAATTATTACCTTTTAAGTACTTCAATGCTACCATTCTTTATCCTTTCAGATTGACTTGTACCAAACTCATCTGTATCTTCAACTGTGTACAATGGAAGGACATGAAGCTGTTCGTCCAGAGGTTTCCGAAATAGCACACGCTCCTTCGTTAGAGTTACAACAACGGTGCATCCATCATTCATATTATGAGTATCTTTATGCGAATGTGCGCAGAAATCTAAGCATGCTGTAACGCCAGAGAACGGTCGATCGGTATTACCGTAGCCAAGACGGCATTCCAAGCCTTTAACATCATTAGCGCACTGGTTCTTGAAGGCCATCGGTACTAGGGTTTTGTATAATGGCACGAGATAAGTGGCCAACTCTTGTAATTTTTCTTCAATTAATTTCTCCTCATTTTGCGCCGCCAGTCGAAATTTGCGTACACACTTTGATCTTGCGAATTTGCATCCGTTGTAGTACATGCTCCAGGAGCAGCCAAAAGAAAAACTCGCGCCGCACGTTTCGGGATGAAGTCCTTGACAGGCACACATGCGTTGTTCGTTCGTTCCGCAGCGGCGAGTGGTTGGAAGACCAAACTTGTTGAGTTTATCGGTTAATAACGCGTATAAATTATTGGCTTGTGCTTGCAAGATGCCATCCCACGCAACTATGCAAACGACGATAAAAGCCGAATAGCAACTATGTCCTTGACGATGTTTTACTATGACCAGATACTTTTCTTCATAATCCATACGACGGATAATCTGCAAGTTCAATCAGAAAATTATTACCATTATAACTAAGCACTTGTGATCAATCATAACACACTTACCCATTTGGCTATCGGACAGCCTTGAGCAGATTTTCCTTCTTTGCCGGTGTATTTAATTTTCTCAATACGAATTGCTTTGCCATTCAACCCCGTCCGACATTCAAAGTCCTTGCGTAGATTTTGAAGGTCGCTGGAGCAACCCAAGTGCGTGTAGTACATGCCCGGTTCCGGAGGGAGATTCCCGGAAGGAAAACAATTACATCGCGGTATTTCATTACCCATATTCGTTTTTATTTTGTTCTCTTGCACCCCTACTTTATTTTCGAATGCAGCAACCACTTGACTGCCATTTACTTCTTCTGCTTTGATATCATTATTCTTTGCCCCTTTATTATTATCATTCTTTTGTGGCTCACTGTTATTCTCAGCTGGTACACCTGTATGCTGGTTATTCTTGCAATTTTCATCTTTAACGTCATTAGGACCAGAATATATTTTACTCCCAGTATAGTCATTCACAAGATGTGCAGGATAATCAATATAATCATGATGATACGTGTTATTATTGTTGTTGTAGAATTGGTCACGATTGATTTGTTGAAACCGAGGATTATGTCGCACGAGCGACTGAAAGCCACCACCGCCGCTTTCTATATCATCTAAGCGACGATGGTGGCTATACCATAAAAAATGACCGGTCTGCTTGTTGTGTTCATCTTTTTGCACATCCTCCATTTTCTTCTCCTGCTTATTCAAAATCATCGTTTTTATTCGCGAATTTAAGTTCACCCTGTGCGCTTGATTAAACTGATCGCCCGGATCATGATGATTATTCTCATTATCATATTGATTCGTTGCATTTTCTTGTTGTTGCTTGGCACTTTCATTCATTTGTTCTTGAGCTGCATGCTGCTGCTGTTGCTGATGTTGTTGCTGCTGATGCTGCTGTTGTTGTTGTTGATTGATGATTTGCGCTTGTGAGTGTGGAGGTAACTGTTCCCACATCACATGTGTATTTCCATTGCTAACCCACTGTTGCTGGAGTTGAACTTGTTGTTGTTGCTGCTGCTGTTGTTGGTGGTCAATCGTCTGTTGAATTTGAATGGTATTTCCGCCGAATTGACCTGGATACCCACTAGAGTTGTGTGAAGCTAGCGGCGGATTGCTGTTCACTTGCGGATATCCAGGTCTCTCGTTTCCCGAATTCGCAATCACATAGTTTGGTGGCGTGTTGGAGCTGGGGGAGAAATTGGTACTCGATACGGAAGTGAAACCGTTATTGGTGGGCTGATAGCTTTGATTCTGACCGCTCGGGGCATTGGCATTGACCGAACTCGGCCTTGATATGGCTTGCTGTTGATTCTCAATTGGCGGGGTGGCCGGAGGCACATAGTTGCCCTGAATGTACTCGTATCCATTCATATTCGTCCGCTGTCCGTTGTTTGGCGGCTGCTGCTGTGGCTGCGTGGGCTGCGGGGTGGGCGCCTGTTGCGGCTGGGGTTGACTTTGCGCCACCGGGCTTGGACTAGGTGTATAACTGCCATTCGTTCGTGGGGTCAGTTGCGGATTTGGGACACTTGGCGGTCGTGTACTCGTTAGCACTTGCACGGCACCCGTGTAGAACGTGTTCGCCTCGAAGGGCGCCTGCTGATAAGTGGTCTGATAGATGCCATTGGGGTACTGTTGCGTCGAGTACGCTTCGAGGGTGGGTTGCGCTTGTGCCGGCGCAATTTGCTGGATGAATTGACCCTGCGGCCACGTTGGCACCACTTCTGGAAGAATTCATATTGCTTTTTTATTCGATTTTCAACACCTAACGCAAACGCGCCATGAGATTGCAATTTCATTTACCTTGCGGGGCTGCTGTCGGGTCCGCCTGCCAGACGGACGTGGTGAATCGATTCGGGTCAGCGTAGAAAGGCATCGGTGCCTGAAAATTAATAATTATGAAAGCATTAATTACAATTTCCACATAAATTGTTACGCATTTCATTATAGAGCAGCAAATTTCATTGCGTTCAACATAGGCCAGCATATGCATAATTTTCCAGGTAAATTAAAATGCGCACGCAATGCGGTAATGAAAAGGAAAGCCTTGAAATAAGTGCTCCACATCCTGCCCTGTCAACACTTCCATGGAAAAACGCATGCAAATTGCGTGAATATGTCAACTTTCAATGCCGCATGAGCACTTTATCTCGTTTATAATGTATCATTGACGCCCCCGAAACGTGTTGGGCGTCTAGACAAACGTGAAGTTTCCCACGAAACGTCGGCGTTTTCCCCGATGAGGGTCTGGAAATGCAGCACGGGAAACGCGACGCACCATGCGCTAGGTCAGTTCACTGCCGCCGTCGAAGTAAGCAAGAAGGGTAAAATCCCTCGCATCACTCCGAATTTCCCACCCCCACAGGCAAGACAGTCGGGAAAACGCAAAGCGCACAGGGCCAAAACGCGTAGGCACTTGAATCGCGTTAACCTCGCCTCCGATGTTTTGGGTTCAAGACCCAAAAAACACAAATGCATCAACATAATTCCCATTCAGCCCATTCACCCACGTAAACATTCAACACGTGGTGTTTCCTCCTCTTATCAGTATCTCATATTTTATCTATATTTACTTTTTCTTTTTCAAATAATTAATTTAGTAATTGATACGTGCAACTTACCATTGTTTGCTGTTGGACGGGTTGTGGTTGTTGTTGCTGTGGCTGCTGTTGTTGAGGCTCCTGCTTTATCATATGCACCGCAGGTTGGGGGCTGGGTCGCGATGCCGGTGCCGCCGGCGGTTCGCTGCCACTCGCCGTGTTGTTGGTAATTGCGGCGGCGGCGGCGGCTGCTGCGGCTGCCTTCCGGCCTCGGTAGCTCTGCAAGTACAAGTTGAATAAGTCGTACATCTTCACTGCGCAAACGTTCGCAAACAACTAAACTAAATCTAAACATTCCCGCTTTTGAATTTATTTGGATGAGCATAGCATGCTCATCAATGCCAATTTAATGATGCGTGCTGACGTCCGATGAAAGAAAATATGGATTTCATATATTTTTTAGACATCTGCCTGCATTGTGTGGTAATTGAAAAGCTACCAGTAAAATATTAAATGTACAAAATCTCAGGTAAAAATATCGTGAACAAAACAAAATTATAAACACGCGCGCTTAACGTGCTTCAACGCAATACTCACTCGAAACGAGCGCATGTTGCTGCAAACAACAAAAACAACAATAAAACAAGCAAATAGGAAATACCTCGCTGAAGAACGGCAAAGAGAACATCGTCTTCGTCGGCGTGCAATTACTGAAGCACTTAGCGCCTCGCGATACTTGCGCGTTTACGTAATGAGTTGTTAATTACGCGTCTAATAACTGTTGATATTTCTTTCGAGAGCGGCGTGCGGAAAAACGCGCGTTTTTAGTCGGTGCGTTTGGGCGCGTTATCGAACGGCGGACGCGTTGGGCCTTATCTGGTGTGAGTGAAAAAGCAGCAAAACTAGCAGGCGGCATTGACATGAAGCATCCAGCAGGAACACAAAGCGGGTCCAAGTCTGCTGCCCCACCAACGGCGCCGCACGGCTCGACCTGGGCTTCGCACTCCGCCTGCAACGCGGCTTCGCGTTCGCGACCCGTATGGAGAAAACGCATCCATCGCAAGGTGCCTGTCACTCCCACGCATCGCATCGCGGATTCGCTTTGCTCCGTTTTAATATGCCGCCTAATGAACGCCCGACGTACGTCGAGGACTGCTGGCTGCTTGGCGGCGTGTCAGCGACCGCTGCGGCCGCGCAATTCCTGCGCTATCAACACCGAAAACTTTAGATTTCAAACTCGTTGATAACATGCATGAAAATCATTTCACATCGATTTCATTCGTTACCATTTCATTCATTTGTGTATTCTTGTTTTTTATTTATTTAGAACATTAATGAAATGATTTGCTGTTGTCTGCAAGAGTACCAGAATTGAAAATGCAGTAAGAGTGCAAGTTTAAATTATAAATGCACGGATCAATAAGCTACCAACTAGTGCGCACGGTAGGCAACCTTTTAAACACCCGCGTCGCCATGACAATCCGCCGCCGGGCATTCACATCCCGCGAAAGTGACCTAGGTTAACGTAAACGTTCCACGAAAAACTATAATAAATTAGGTGATAACACTCTATGTAGTGACAATAATCATCCAGTAGGGCGAATACAAGTGCCAGGTTAAGGTGAGCAATGTTCATCACCTAATCACCTACGAATTTCGCTAAATTCAATTGAATTGTTTTAGTCTAACCTACAAAGTACAAGAACTTCAAGTGTTCGTGGAAACATTGGTCTCCCGTGCATTGTACAGGATTCTCTCCTGGGTGATTTAAAAAGTGTCTATTCTCTTTTCTCGTAAATTTCTTGTGTACAACTTGCATATGAATGCAAATGAAAGTAATTTTGGCGGATAATATAAATGGGTCGCATATAATTCAGCTAGCGTTATAACAACGCGTAAAGCAAGTGCATTAAAATGGAAATGGCGGGTAATAAAAATTTGATCAAGTCGCAGCGAAGCATTTTGGCGTACGCTGTACGCGCGCGCCCCCGTTCACCGCCACCGCCGCCGTAGATTGCACGACGGATAATTGCGAATTTAGTTGGACGCTCTCGTACACATAGTACTAGTGCGTGAGTACGCACGTTGTCGGCGAACGCGTATTGCTGTGTCGGTCGGATGCAAACACCCCCGACGCACAGCGTGCACTACGCGTCGCGACGCGTCGGCTTCGCATGCGCGTCCAAAATAAATCAATAATTTGAAACGCGGCGCCACGAGAACGAAAGCATCGCAAGTTTGCAACTCGCTGCACGTTTTTGCACACAGCACCATGGAGTTCAATGCAACCGCCGACTCTTAGTCATTCAGTCTTCATGCACTCGCATTTTCTTTATCCACAATCCAAACAAACCTCTACTCCTACAACAGTTGGAGAAAACCAGAACAAAGCAAGCAAGAAATATTGTTGTAAATATTATTTATAAACTTACCCCGCCTCCGCGGCCTTTCCCTCGCCCGCGTCTAGTTTCGCCTCGCACATAACTTTGCTCTCCGTATAAGTTCTGCAAAACATGAAGAAAATTAGCATCATTAATCAAACGAATCAATCAATAGCAGCTTCATCCACCTCCGGACACGCATTCGTCTACACAGCTTCATTTCCCGTTCATCTCGCCTCAGACATTTCGGAAATTCCCAAGCAAATTTCATAGATGAATAACTAATGTCTAGTGACACAAGAAAGACAGACTCGGAATCTTGCAGCGAGTAAATTAGATTGCAGTTTGGGTGCTCTGCTCGGAAGAAGAAACCCTCCGTCTGGGTGCTCGAGCTCTCGCGCGTCATCGACACATGCGTTGCATTACGTTACATTTTCATCGCACGCACGTACGCACGAAGCGCAAGAGTGCCGTATAACACATATCCGGTCGGTGTGTGCATACAGGCCAGGTGTGCACCCTTCGCTCGGGGCGCATAACACATCGATGGTACCGTAATGCGCGTACATATACGGATGCAACTGCATTATGCACCCGTGCGATACCATTGACACTCTAACAACCTAGCAGCGAATCAATAACGAAGAGAAATTTTAAACGAAACAAACAACAACCAAAACAAAAAACACGCATGAATTGTACTTTATGCGAAAAGTTGTTGCGTGGCGGTTTTCATAAATTAATCGCGCGCGCACGCGGGTATGTATGTTGAAATCATGGCCGATACATGTTCATCTCGAGCGTTTATGAGCATGTTGGTTGGACGCCCAACAGTAGAACAACGCATTTTATATGTGAATAAATACGATGCAAACGCACAGTATAGTATAGTACAGTACACGGACTGGTACAACAAGCACACTTACTCACTCACTCACTCATTCGCCAGCTTGCTTGCTTGCCTGCCTCGCTATAAAACCAGGGGGGTTGATTTATATTTTATTTCGTTCCGAATTGAAAAGCATATATCACTGGATTTTTTCCATGCGCATTGCGTTTGTTCCACCAATAAACGGGTGCACTAACGAACGAACGATGATATCGTTTTACACACATTGTGTTTCTTTTTCTGTTGTCGCTGCTCCTCGCTGCTGTTCATTTCATTTCGATTCTGGGCTTTTTCGTGGACCACGCTTAGGTCATTCGTTTTTACCGAATTCAAACCGAGTCCCCATTACGCGTTTCAGCCTCAAAAAATTCCCATTTGGAAATTATTCAGATTTCTGTACTCACGTGCGCGCATCTAAAATTTCATCCACTTCTTTTGCGCGAGCTTTCGCCAGCTTAACAGCCCATGAAACGAGTCTTTATTGCGTTCGGCTCGGAATTTTCAAATAGTAATCAAAGGTGGTAGTAAAGTATTTAATTACATTATCGGACTGTAATTTCAATGAGGAACTACGTACGCAGCAGACCCTTTAAAATGCGGAATTACACGATAAATCAAGCTAGATTTTAATAATACTAGGTGCAACCACGCTAGTGAGCAGCTGCAAATTGAAAATTATGGGCTTTCCGGATATCCTCGTATCTTTCTAGCAACAATCGAGTCTCCATCTCAAGTTTCCTATTCAATTTTCGATATTGTCGCGGCGGAGATTGATGTTATTCATAGATATTCAAATTTAATTTATGATAATCCCTAGTTTTCCGGTTGCGCGCGCACTATTTTTAGCGGTTTTCCGATTGGGACAGTTTTTTTCGTAGAAAAAGTGCGCCTAGACTTGGTATAAAAACGAGAAATATGTCTATTTTAATCACTTAAATAGTACGCGAACCTAGAAAAAAGTTCTCTAGCAAAAGGGGGCACCCAACAAATGTTGGAAACGTAAAAAACGGCGCTATTCCATATGTGGTAATGTTTTTGCGCTCCGACGGCTGCAATTAATCAACTTTTGATCCTAGAATGCGCGCACGTGCTATTAATAGACTCCGAAAAAGAGCGTTTTGATTTAAGTTGTTTTCATTTTAGACTTAAGTCATGCATGAAGAGTCAGAGTGTTATAGTATACATCGTATGTGCGATTTGTGGATTATTTGTTATCATCGCGGGTCGTTTAAGCGGCACTGACCATGGGGAACATTTGAGTAGGGAACAACAAAATGTAGGTGCACAAGTGGCGAATGGCGTGTCGTGGTTATTTTCGGCAGAAGGACGACGTGCGTGTGCATGGGGGGGCCACCGAACGTTTGGGGAAAATGTAGGCCTTGGCATTGAAAACTGCGTCGACGGCGGCGGCAAGCAATGGCAGGCAGAGGCAGTGTGCGGCCGACAGACCGACCGACGTGGATATGATAGGAATCCCCTATACGCCTATCCGATTCAGGCGAGGGATTTGCTCGTTTGCGCGCCTTCACTTCACTTTCCACGCAAAACCCAAACAAACGGCGAGGGCCTCCAGCGTCTGGCCCGACAGCCGCACACGCTTCGGCTCGAGCGCTCTTCCCCAATTCCGAGGGCGGATTTGCTCCGCTTAATGGAGGTGGCACGTATAGCGCCCGACCGAAAGGAAAGCGAAAGTTGCATGCGGATCCGTTCGTTCAACGGCGTGATTCCCGGAAGGAAAAGGTCCGTTCGTTCGTCCGTCGCGTCCGTCGTGTGCGTGTATGCGACGCCTTCTCCGAGACGAAAATGGCCAAACGTCTGGCGTACTGTCTAGCCGGTCACCAATCTCACACCATCACGAACCACCCACGCATATACACGCTAGCTGACCGAAAACCTGACCGTACTAATACGCGCTATCATCATCGTTATATACCCCGTTAAAGGTCTACGAGAGAGGCGAGAGCGACTTTGCCATTTACACTTTGGGTGCCGAAAGTGAACAACGCACACCCTTACCTCACGTAACCCCATCAAGGATAACGACGATCAGTTCAATGAACGAGCATTTAACAGGCGCTAATTTAACGTGAAACAAAGCCGTGTGCACTTTATTGTCAAAACATTACCACCCCCTCGGGTTGTCGAAATAGTGTCAGAGTGTCGTCGCCGGCAGTCACCCTTTTTTGGTGCAGCGCGTTGTATTATGAAAAATCAAAAATCAAACGGCAAGTGCGTGGCGTGCATATGCGTGCTTATGTCGTAAATACAAATCCGAACTAAAACCTCTTTGACCTACGCTGGCGGAAAAAAGGGGGATAAGCATCAATGCGAAGGGGGACACCATCCGTGTGCGCACCTGAACACCAATATCGCCTCCTTGGCTGCGCTAAGTCTCTCGGCATTCGGCATTGTCAAGTGGCCGTCAAAAGCCAAGAATGAGAAGCGTGCGCGCAGACCTACCCTAATTCGTGGCGGACGCCCCCGCGGTGGCACGCGACCATCTATTTAAGCACCACGTCTAACCAGGTGTTCCCTTTTGCTTTCATATATGAATCGGAATTCATAATACCTATGCATGCGTTTTTGGGGTACAAATGTTTTCGTTTAAAGGGGTTCCCTAAGCGCCATCGAAAAGAGCAATTTTAGAAATTCCCCAGATTTTTTAAAAACTAGGGTAAAAATACTTTTATTTACAACCGGAAGTGTGCTAGCAAATAGTGCAATGTCTCATTGAGTAAGGGGTTAATATTGATGGACGTTGTATTTTTTGCTGTAATTTAAATATGATGACGATGCAAAAAGAGAACAAATAATGGCAATCATAATGGCGGCACAGTTTACAACACACACCGTGTGTGCGCGCAAGCAGTGCGTATGCACGTACGTACGAAGCGAGCGATCGAGCGGGTAGTAAAAGCGAAACGGAACGGATGCACAAAACGCACATATGTCGTCGGGTGGATGGCTTCCGGTCACCTATGACCGTGAAATTCTAGACGTGTACGAATGCAACGTGCGCCGATCGCGTTTTTGCCCGTAGCCACGTAAAATGCGTTGTTCGCTGCTTCCTCGATAAACAATTAGAGACCGGGGCGGTACGGTGTGTTTTGTTCTTCTTGCACACCATCGACACGAATTGAATGCATTCGCAAATATATTTATTCATGTGAATGGACGTCGTATAACAACAGAGTGTGTATATGCATGCATATAATGCGCGGACAACAAAAACAAACAAATCTAAAGTAGTAGTCGCGCTCGCGAGAGAGCCAAGCCAAGCCGATGAGCTTTAATTTAGGAAATAGATTGTTAAATCCTAACTAACAGCGCTGAACTTGCATCCGACTGGGTACTTCCTCTCCGAAAGTATTCTCTCATCGCTAAATTACATAATCGCCGAAGGCGATTTTACAATGACGCGAGCTGTCATGCTAATTGCGCGCATGAAATTTTCGCAAACGCCATTTTGTCGCAATCAAAATACGTGCGTATGCATACACATACACAGCACAGACATAGGCGCACGTGGATGAATGCGTCATTGGGATTAATTCATAATGGGATTTTCCTGCGAGCCATTTTCGAAAAAGCTGCCTGCCGCCTCTCGCTTGCCGTCATCGTCATCGCGAAAAGTGAAGCAAGAGCCTTCACTAACCTACGCACGCACGCATAGCTCGCTATCAAACAAGGCGCATACACACACACACACACATACACTAGCAGAGGCAAAGTGGTGCGCGTGCCGTTCTGCCGGATCGATAAGAATCCGAGTGCAATGATGACTCACGCGACACCCCGTCCTGCACGTACCCCCTGTTGCAGCCCTGCAAAATCGGCGTCTGCACACGCATCGAAAAAATCAATCCCTGGCAGTGAGCGCGCCTTCGACGCCGAGTCGACGGCCTCGTCGTGATGGTGGTTGTTGGTTACTCATTGCGTCTTCTCTCAAATCAAATGATTTCGATTGCGAAAATATCATTTCGTGATTTTCACGCGCCACCAGCGGCACACAAGCAGCTGCGCGCATTCAATAAACAAATATACCGCGCCGCGAATGTGCATATAAGCGTGCTGAATTTCCACAGAGACACCTTTCATATCATACCTGAATTCGATCATTCATTCACTCGTCACTGGTAGATTATACTCGATACCAGGTCTTGCGCATTTTTTCTATCTCGTCGACGACGATAACATCTTGAATACATCTGCATCGCGATTATATGAAATCATTCCAATTACGCGCAATCTTAATCGCATTTTAATGATTCGCCTAGCGAAGAGAATTTGAGAGGTTACAAACGTGAAAAGCGTTTGTGTTTGTCGCGTACGAATAATAAAACATATGCCATAAATATGGCGATGGATGGCCATGGCAGGTATATATGCGTGAACCCGAAAGCGAAGCGAACCGAACCGCGGTATATGTCGCCATCGCATGCATGCATGTATGATGATGCGCGGTGTGTATGTGTGCGCTGCGCAACGGCAGCGAGCGGCAAACAGCTGCATTTGGAGAATAAACTTTTGCCAGCTGTTTCTAGTCGCCCATTGATGCGGTCGTCATCGTCGTTTCGGCGGCCATTGTGCCGGTGCGCGGAGGGTAGCGGCGAAAAGAGCGTCGCCGGCGAAGAAGCGCTGCCTGGCCGACTGCGTTCTATGCGAACATAATAGCGAAACGCATTTTGAAGAACAAACACACGAAGAAGCGAGCCAATGCACAGCGCTTGCGCTCGCCGAGAAAGAGACATCGCTAATGCGGCTTGCCAGATGATGATAATAACAACGCCGAATTGGATTATAAATTACACATCGTTTGTACACACTCACACGCGGGCGCATTCGCTCTGAATGAAAATGAAATTACGTTTAATGTTTTACGTTGCGCAAAAAAGAAACATAACATTGTATATAGTCTCGTTCTTCAATGTCGCCGCCGTAACGGTCATTCGATTAATGGCGCACTTCCGATTGATTTTTGATTCTGGGGATTTTCATTTGTGCAAATTTGGCAATTAATAATTCCCTGCTGGATGATTCACGATTCGTATGCCCCGATGGGAAATTTATTTGGTGGGCTACGTGAGTCATTGTTAGTTAGATACTTTTCAGTGTGGTCAGAATAATGAGATAAGACAGCTGCAAAAAGATTTTCTTAATCATTTTCCCTGGGAATCAACTTAAGACGAAGTCGGAATGTAAATAAAAGCATAACAATTCCAGCGAAGGGGACGCGTGATTTCAATAGGAATTATGATTCTTATTAGATTTTTGTTGATTACGAATGCATGCATCTCGCCGCGAAACAAGTTGCATCCAAGTTGCATCCGATGCATGAATGAACGAAACTAGTTGGCTTTTTTATGATGCGCGGGGGCTAACGCAACAACAACTGCAACAATCGGCATTAATAAAACATACGCGAATGAATTACAACAGCTCGCGCGACAGATGTGTAACATTTTGTATTTCACCGCGCCGCAAATTGCATACGAATACATGAGCGTAACGGTCTATGCATAATATTTTGGAAAAATGCGTTTTTCTTCCTTTTCAGCGTACGCTCGTGCAACGTGTTTTCAAGTTGCATAATTGCATGGGAAACTCGGTTTGGGCTCGTGTGACGCACACACAGCGCACGTAATTTGGCAAATGATGATCATGATGATGATAATAATAATGGTTGTCGGCGTGTTGTTAGTTACACATTTGATTAACATTTGACATTGGAATCGGCGAAATTCAATTCAGGCGCGAGCGACAATTGCGCATTTGCAAATCAGTTTTAATTCGTTTCGTCGCATTGTTTTTCACCGCGCTCGCGCGCGCTCTCCCGCTGCCTTCGTACTCATCAATCGGGCATTAAATATTTGCGATCGTTGTTTATGCGCGCGTATATTATTGCGTTATATTGCTTTTTGTTGATGTTTGCTCTCACCGACCAGCCAAACAAGCGACCATTGTCGTCGTATTTGTTCAAAACAATTGCCATAAATTTGCGAATTCATATTCGGTGCCTACGAGCGCGTTTTGTTGTGTTTTACAGTTTTCATTCGTTTCCGTTATTATTGGGTAATATTTGAACAAACACGCGGCCATCCGACGTGAAAAACAACGGCACATACAACCCTGTACGATTGCTCATTGCAGCTGTTCCAGTGCAGATATACGGGAAGTTTTAATTAAAAACAGAAAAAAAGTATGGCGCGCGCGCTGGCCTTTTGTACGTACGCGGCAGCATGGAATTTAAAACACAGTTTCAATAATGCTTTTGGCGAGTTTTTTATTTGTCTTGCTTGACATTTTTTTTCCTCTCGCCATCGGAATGGCAAAACGCCGTAACGATTTTCAATTTGCACTGTGGGAAATGAATGAAAATTAAAGAGAGTATTAAGTCATTTCCTCGCAAGCCCGCTCGCGCGCGCATACACGCGAAAAGCAATCGGCATGGGATGCTCATAGAAGCATATAAAATTGGGTCGGTCCATATCGTGCGCGCTTAGGGTAGGTTCGCATTCCCGTTCGCATCCCCTTCGAGGCCTGTTTGTACTTGTGTGCATCCTCGCATCGCGTCTCTCGTGCCACCATTACGCAGCGCGCCCGCGAATATGCCAGGGATGGAAAAGTGCGTGCAACGCGACAGACGCACACAACGCGCTGCTGCTACTGCTGTGTTGTGTACTGCATATCACAACAAATGGGGATGTTTACGTTGTCGTCGCTTTTTTCCAGCATATCAACGCTATAAAATATGAATTTAAAAGGGTGGTTTGCGCTGCTTCTCGTTGTTTACCCACGAACGTGCGTGTCCGTCATCACGCCGCAACTGATTTTTCTACAAACGAACGCAAGAATGAGATAGAAAACGGGTGCGTTACCTTCTTCTCGGTGAGCTTCTCGCATCGACGTTGCTTGCAGATCTGGTGACTTTTGTCGTTCCTGCACGGCGCACAATCACCACAATTGTCCTTACGCTGGCATCCGATGCACTCGCCGCAGCGCTTACGCTTCTTCTTCACCTGCTTATCGATGCCACCCCCGTTCATATCGTCAATGTCCATCGAGCCGGCGTTGAGCGAGTGGTGCTTAAAGCCGGCCGTGCTGGAGACGGCGGCCACCTGTCCGGAGTTTTCATTGCCAATCTCCATATTGCTCGAGGCGCCGTCGCTCTCCGCCGAGCTTTCGAGGCTCGACGCGCGCAATTTCCTTCGCTCCTTCTTTCGGAAGTCGCTGCGCGTCGGAGAGCTCATCGAGGTCGTGTTCAGTCCGTTGATCTTCTTATCCAGCCCGTTGTAAATGCCGCCCGTGTTGTCGATAATCGTCGACATGGGGTTCTGGAATTGCGTCGGATGCAGCGTGACGTTCTGCAGCTTGACGCTCGGATCGGGGTGCAGCATGAGCTTGAGGTCGGGCTCCGTCTTGACGACGGTGACCATCGTGGGCGCTGCGCTAATGTTCTGAATGATGGTGCCGTTCTGCGGCGGGAATGTGGTCGGATGCGTATAGAGCTGGATGTGGCGTTCCTCGAGGAACTGCTGTTGGATGGCGGGTATCTCGCGCGCTTGAATCGGCGCCGGTACCAGCGGATAGTTGCGCGCGTTCAACGTGTGAAAGTTGGGACCGACCGCGCCGAGGGTCGTTAAATTCGGACTAGATACACTCGGCGAGACGGGCGTGAGCGTCGTCAGCGTGGGTTCGCTGGTGGTGACGGCGTCGTTGAACGACTGGAATTGCGATTGGAAGGAGGGCAGCTTCGAGACGCCGTTCTGTGCGAACGCATCCGCGAACGTCGTGACGGGCGGATGGTGCGCGTCGAGAGTCTTGGACTCCCACGGCCGATACTGCGGCTGCGACGCGCTGTTATCGGCGCGATGGTCGAGCAATCGCGTCTCCTGGTAAAACTCCCACTGGTGCGGCATGTCCAGCCGAATGCTGGACTCGGTAAAGTTGTAGCCGGTGCCGGTGTCCATCTCGACGGCGAACGTGGAGAACGGCGGCAGATTGGAGCCGGCCGGATCGGAGCTCGACGTGGCTGGGTAGGCGGATGCCAGGGTATACCCAGAGCTCAGGGCCTCTGGGTCCTGGCTGAGAGTCTCGCTCATTCTGTCATCGCGCGCTCATCGCGAGCCACGTGCGCGCATGCACGATACGCGCATTCAATGCGAATGAGAAATGTGAACGAAGTGTGTGTATGTGATCACAAAATGTCTAAATCTAAAAAATGGTTTCGCTGAGAGTTCCTTTGGTACCTGGTTTTGGTTTTATGCTATGATTCGCTTAGTTTACGTCTGATTTATATCCTGTTATTGTCATATTGGCTGCTCTCTTTCTCGTCTCCTGCTTCCTCCACTAATCTCGAATTTCTCTTAGATTATAGATTTAAGGAATTTGGTGTGAATTAGTTTTTTGTTTGTTTTATTTTGCTTATATGTCCTGATGAAATCGCTGAGATACGTTTCCACTTTGTTGTGTTTTAGCTTAGCTTAGAGCTTGACTATGATTACTCCTATTCTTAACGCGTTAAGTAGTTCTGAGGAAGGAAGAATATATATTCGCTATGTGTATATATCTTTCAGCCTTCTGTTTTGTACTTGACAGATTTTGTACTATCGGTGATTGAATCGTGTAGAGTAGTAGTAGTAAGTAAGCTATATATGCGGTCGTAGAGAGTATTTGTTCCTTCGTTTCGAAAACAGTATCAAAAAATAATTGGCGTTCTTAGTCGGTTTTTCTTTTTTGCGTTTATTATATTAGTATTATTGTTGCTGCTGCTGCTGGTTGTTGCATTGCAAGAGAGGAAGGTTGTTTGTTGTTTTGGCTTTGGTTTATAAAAAATATCTGAAACAAGAAAAGCAGAAGCGCAACGTGAGAGAAGAAAATATTGCGAATTGGCGAACGGGGCGAAGACAAAAGAATAGCGCGTGCGGTCATTTGCATCGCGCAAGCGGAAATGCATTTTTGCACTACGCGTCTGAATGCGTCGATCTTTTCGTTCGCGAACGTGCGTTTATAATAACGGGTCACGGCCATTAGGATGATGAGGGATTCGAATCACCCACTATCACGGGGGGGTTCGGTTCATTCTAGTCGGAATTGCAACGCGAACAAAGCGACATCATTGGCAAATTCACTTTCAACGAGGTGCTTTGCGTTCCGTTTTTACGGCGCAGCATGAAAATGTAAATCAGCGTTTACGCATGAAAGATTTATGCGATGAAAGAGCACGCGCGATGTGAAAATCCGCGGAAAAAAGGAAGTGAAAAAGCGCCCTCTGCGCGAACGTTAAATGTAAATAATAAATAAGCGCGCGAAGAAAGTTAATCACGAGAGCGGAAATCGCATCTATTCGACGCGGGCTTTCTCGCATAAATCTGTAGCAGTGGCTTAATGAAGATATTAGGTGCACTAACCGTATTATGAATTTTCGGTAGTCTCTCGCTTCTCGTCGAATTGTTTTGTTGTCTTGTTGTTGCACGCGCGCACACACCACAAAATAAGAACGTTCCTGTTCGGGATGCTGGTACTGCTGCTGCTGCTTGCTGCTGTTGAACGTCTCTCGCCGACAACGGGGAAAAAAGCACAACACACATCAAATGAAAGTTAAAAGTAAAGCTACTACGCGCACACACCACGGCAGCACTCCTGAGGACACACGCACGTACTGGGTGAGCGTAAGGACGACTGACGGTCTCGGCGTGCGCTCGCACGCACAGAACCGATGATAGCAGCAGTACCACGTCGCACACGAAACCGTCCTATAAAGCTTCCTCTTCGCTCGTTCGCTGCGTACACTCACTCGCTCGTTTGCACCACCGAGCTTTCGGCGCTCTCTTGCCGTGTGTTTTGTGCGTGCTTTCGCTCAATCGCATCGCCTGCAGCCGCACGTTGCCATACACATTCGCGCTTCGCATCTGTCGTCCTGTGCACCAATCAGCAAATGCATTGCATTCGCTTGCAATCGTGTCCTTTCGGCCGCAGAGGAGAGCTTGATGGCCGCGCACAACTTTTGCGTCATCATGAAGGAAAAGTTCATCGGGGAAGTTTCCGCTTCTCTTGCACGCGGAATCGCAATATCATGGTGCGTTACCATCATGCGCGTGGCTTATGAGCGAATGACTGACTGAATGGTTTTCATCAGTTTCAAAGCAAATTTTCGAATTTTGTTTTATGAAATTTACGCCTGAATGATTGCAATATTAAAGGAAGCTTTCATCAAAGTCGTTATAGGGTTCAATCACTTTGCGCGGAAAGCTAATAAAATTCCAATAATGACGTTTGTTTGAAGTTCCTCGCTGTTTTTCCCTCGAAACGCGGAAAACTGGGTTGATCAGCTGATTTCACTTTCGTTAAATTGTCAGTTATATTATGATTCATGCGCATCGGTAAATCTTGCGATTGTGTGCGATCGACACATGGCGAAAACGGTTTCTTTTTCGGCCGAATGAGCCATATGTGAACAGCTGACTCGCAGCTATTGTTTAATGAGAATACGAGGAGCACGTGGCTACTGTATCGGGGCTGAGGTGGAAGAAAGCGAGCGCCAAATCGTGAAGTGCGATATGAAATAGCACCAGCCGTCCCATGAATGATAGCCGCTTCCACCTTGACAATGATTTGTGAAGTGCGCTTGATGGCTCCCCGAAGACGGTAACGTACGCTCGATAAAAACGCATTTGACGCGGCGCGCGCGCCGGCAGAAGTAGCAGCCGGACGAAGAGTGTGTCGTGTCGGTGTGACTTAATAAACAAACGCAAACGGCACGAGTTCAGCGTGGAGGACAAAGCGTCTCAGCGCCAGCTGGTCCTGCGATGTATACGCGCGTACGCCGCAAGGAACATAATAATTTATCATAAAGGAGATGCGTTTGGCTCGTGTCGTACGCCAACGAATGTGACCAGGTGCGAAAGCTAATCTCAGTCGAGCGCCGCAAAGAAAGAGCGATTCGATTTTATAAAAATTGGAACGAATTAGATGACGATAAGCGATTGAAATCAGATGCGCAATATGGGTGCTAATACGGAAAAGTTGGTTTACATAGGTTTTTTGTTATTTATAGAAATTACAGGCAGGTGGTAGGTGATGGAATAACGCAATATGCATACAATGGCGTTTATTCAAATCGGTTGTGTCATAAATATGCATATATATTTTATTCATGATTACTTTGTAAAGTTTTTAAATTTTACGCAACGTGTATTTAATATTCTTGCACGGGATGATAGGTGCCACCTGGCGACTAACTTGGAAAACACAACAAGATCTTTTCTGAAAAAATAATGTATTTTCGTATTTTATTAATATCTCGTTACGATGTAATGAGGAGCAATGAATTGGATGTTAAGGATGTATTAAGATATTAGCAATTTGTCGGCTTATTTAAACAGAGCATTGGACAATAACTAACCTCCAAATGCATACAAACATTGCAAGACCATCGACTTGCCAATCGTGATTTCCTCGCTCGGTTTAGTAAATTATAAGGTATTTAATCTCATTGGCATTACTATGCTGCCGGAACAAATTAAGAAATTAGCGGAAGAACTCGAAAAAGAAGAACTAGAAGTGAGTACTTGTTTAGCATTGACTGAATATGTAAAGCCATGATGATCATATTGTTTTTAACTTCTGAATCAGGCTCCAACTGGTATTGCTTCACCTCAAGTCTATGAAAAACTATTAGCAATTTATCTATATCAAAATGATTTGTAAGTATTTGGCAAGATTGTGGTAAATTTTGGTATTAGGTGGTTCTTCATGTTAATGGAGTTGTTATAGGTGCAATGCAAAATATCTATGGAAAAGAATTCCACCCACAATAAAAAGTGCAAACCCAGAATTAGGTCAAATTTGGACTGTTGGTCAACACATGTGGAGGCGGGATTTTCCTCTGATTTATAGTGCACTGAGTTCAGTGACTTGGTCTGACACAGTAGCTGAAATTATGATACATGTGTTGGAAAAGGTTCGATTGAGAGCAGTTGATTTAATTTCAAGGGCTTATTCATCAATAACCCTTGACACAATTGCACTGATGACTGGTCTGACTGTTGATATAGCTGCTAAGTCTTGTATTGAGAAGGGCTGGGAGGTTGATGCATCCACAAAAATGGTACATCTTCCCAAGGGACTGTGTAGACAACAAACAGGACATATTTCTAATGAGGATCAGCTGAACAAACTCACTGATTATGTCTCATTTCTTGAAAACTAAGACTTAATAAACTAATAGCTTAGAGTAAATTATTTCCCATAAGTGTTTGTGGTTCTAAAAATTTATTTGTATGCAAAGCATCTTTATGTAAATATACAAAATTTCTTATAGTTTCTTCAGCACTTTAGCAATGCACAATTATGAAGTACTTATAACTGATTTGACATTTTAGTTGCATTTCTAATTTTAATAGCGATTATAGAAGTTGTGTACTTGCAATAGTGAGGGTATTCTCTTCTCCCTCCATACAGTATTGCCGTTTCCTTTGACCCCTCATCTATTGTAAGAAGTTTTCGTAGACATAACCAGACATAACCTTAACATTTTGGTGTTATTGTTTGCAGGAGCACATGTGTGGTTGAATTTATAAAAGTTTAGTAAAAATGGGAATAGGCGAAAAATTAATCGAACATCTAGTTGTAGATACAACAGCATTCATCCAAAATGCACCTCTACAGGTATGTCAACTTATTTTCTTTTTTGTATTCTCTGTTTCCTTATGTATAATCTCTCCATAGCAAGTGGCTAATAATGTGTATACCATCCGCGAAGTGGTTGATGAAATAGTAAACAAGAGCCAATTACGACGTTTATGCGTGCTTCCTTACGATTTAATCATCAAAGATGTATTTCCTGAGAATGTTCAGGCTGTTACTGAGTTCTCAAAGAAGACAGGTGACTACCCAAGTCTTTCAGCCACAGATATCAAAGTTATGGCATTAACTTATCAATTAGAAAAAGAATTTCTTGGTGTTGAGCATTTAAGAACAGCTCCAGTTGTTGCTAGATCAATTAGTTTAAGCAAACCACCCCCCATTGAAACCAGCACAGATTTAAGTGGATTTTACATGCCTGGTAAAAAACATAAGAAATCTGACAATTCAGTAAGTGAAAGTTCTGAAGACAAAGATGAACAAGAGAACATCATTGATGTTGATGAATTAAAATATAAATTTGAAAATGTTAACATTGAAACCAACTTGGCTGAAGAAACAAGTACAGATGATGTATTGAAACCTGTGAGTGATGAAAATGATAATGAATCTTCTGATGATTCCTATGAAAGCTATGAAGAGTCTGATGATGAAGACTCATGGATAACGCCTTCAAATATCCAAGAAGCCAAACGTCATGTTAATGCTGAACTTATTGAAGACAAACAAGTAAAAGTTGCTTGTATCACCACAGATTTTGCCATGCAAAATGTTTTGAAGCAAATGAATTTAAATGTATCAGCGTTGGATGGACGAATGATTCGTCAATTACGCACATTTATCCTTCGTTGCTACGCGTGCTTTTCAACCACAAGTATAATGACCAAACAGTTTTGCCCAAAATGTGGAAACAATACTTTGAAAAAAGTAGCAGTTAGCTTAGATGCCGAAGGCAAACAAGTTATCCATATAAATGCACGTAGACCATTGACTGGACGTGGAAAACGATTCAGTTTACCAACAATGAAGGGCGGTAAATATTCCAATAATCCACGGCTGTGTGAAGACCAACCAATGCCCGATCGTAAACCAACACGAGTAGCTCGAACGAAAACAAATCTCATGTCTGAGGATTACGTCGCTGGTTATTCGCCATTCGCGATGAGAGACGTTAATTCGAAGAGCGCGCAAATGTGCATTCGCCCTGGTGAGATGAAGTATTGGATGCGAAAGAATCCAAACGAATCCCGCAGGCATCGTAAGAAATAGATACATAAAGTCAGTGGTTTTAGAGTTTATTTGTAGCGCTTATTCGAAGTATGATGGGTTGCAAATAAATACTTGTAACGACTGAATAAGAAAAGATATGCATTGTCACCGTTTGTGTAATAGTTTTGTTCATTATACTTCCAGTTCACTGGCGAGTCTGAGAATCCTTGCACATATATAGAAAACCACTGGTTACTGTATAGTTTCCTACAAAAAACGTAGTAGTCAGTAATCAGAAACCTTTAATAAAAAATACTCTACCTTAATTCATCAATAATTGAACGGACTTTCGCCGCTGTGAACATCCCTCTGAATTGATGCGTACATAGCGATGGCACAACTACATTAGGCGAGGGTACTTCATAAGATGATACAAATGATTTTGCATTCGCATCACATTTCATCGTTGTAATTCCAAGCCATTCAATAACGGTGTGAACATCCTCTTCTTTTTCGTATTGAACTATTGGTACCTTTCGATCGCCTAATGCCTGCCCACTATATTTGTTCGTACATACTTCCACCGACACTCCCAAGTCGTGGAAATATTTCGCTACTGATGATGGGCACAGGTCCGGCGATGGTGGATCCCAACTCATAATAAAAGTAAAACATCCCAACTTCTTCAGACATTTCGGCACATCCGCATTTTTCTTATTCACGGAAAACTGCTTGGCGATTAAGTCCAACGTGACAACTAAACACATGAGAAAGTTGGTTACATGTTAATGAGGAGTTCAATGAAAGTCCATATTTGAGACCATAAATAATTTCATTATAAAGCCAAACATTGATTGATGAGTATACAAAAATATGTTATATACATCACGTCACATCTCTAGAAATTATTCGCATTTGCCATGCTGCATCACTTCGGTTCATTGTATTGAACGTTCATAATTCGAGTCGTACATTTTTTCCATTAAATATAATATAAATATCACAATCGACAAAAGTCACAGTATATATGTGTAAAGTACCAATTATTATGTTAATGTAGCGAGTTTACTTATAAGCAATTTAAGTTGGCCCTGATTAACGTCTCACTCTACCAATTTTGCGCTCACTTTTGCAATTATCACAACCATGCATCCATAACTGTTTCTTAGCATATTTTCGGCATTCTTGCTATTTCAAGGTTTTTTTGCATTCAACGAAATACGATATGTTGTTCTTATTTCGAGAAAAAAGTATTCTGAATGATTTAATAATTGATGTTGTTGATTGCTTTCGTTAATATTCTACTAGTATGGACATTTAAAAAATCTATCAGCTATCTTCTCTCTTCCTGCTACTATATCACTATTATAAAAATAATTCTGCCATTTGCTAGTACGACAAGATAGGCCTAACGTCTAAGTCATAGTTATTTGAATGAACTAGCTTTCTAAATGTATCTAATTCTTCCCTGCTAATACCCTGCCAGTTTTCCAACTCGGAAAGCACTCGTATCTTTGGGCAATTCGCCAAGAGTAATTCGACTGTGCTGATACTCATATCAGCGCTGTAAAGGATACGCAACTCTTCCAAGTCACGCATGGGGTTTAAACTCATAATTTTCACCATTGATGAATGGCAAATGCCTGTGGATGAACCGAGGTGTATGTACTTAATGCTTGTGCAATGCATAAGCACGAATTCTAAGTGCGTGAGTGCACAATCCACCACCCAAAAGACGCGCTCCAGACATTGGAACGGTTTCACTTTGAACGAGCGATTGTAGCCAGCTGCCTGATCAGTGAGATCACAATTATAGAGCACCAAATTTTTAAGTCGCGGACAGAACTGGCTGATATCAATAATCGCATTCAGATCAATATGTTCAACGTGTTCCAAGTGCAGACTGGTTAGGTTTCCGCCGCGCATTTCGAGCAATTGTTTCGTGTAGTCCGCGTAGAAGTCGCAAGAGAGTAGCTTGAGTTGTTTGAGATGATGCAATTGATTGAGCAATTGCAAGTTGGTGAATTGCTCGTCGTGAAACAAGCTGACGTTTTCGAGATTCGGACAATATTGCACCAGCAAGTGCAAGTATTCAGATGTGAGATCGCGCGTATGTATCTTACGCAAACCAATCGGTCCAGCCGTGGGCTGATTTGCGTGCAGATTGCTGAGGACCGCGCGAAAATGATCACAGCGACCGATATCCTGCAGTCGGCTGAGACCGAGAAGGATCTGAACGAGGCCCTCGTCGCTCACTGACGTACGATGCAAATTTAATTCATGCAATTGCGAGCACTTGAGTAAGTGAGGAATTGAGCGATCGGTGACGGATCGCGAAGATGTTACGTCGAGTATTTGCAAGTTGGGGCAGCTCTCGCCGAGCACTTGAATAATATTATCCGTGCAGTCGAAACACAAGCAGAGCGATCGCAAATTTGGCATTTGGCCTACGCCCCGCGTGATAAATCGTTCGTAGTCGCTTGAGCCATTCGAGCAGGAGCCAAGATTGAGTATTTCCAATCCACTGAGCTTGTGCAAATTCTTGTACAGGAGGTAGCGCATTATCTTTGGCCAGCTGGAGAAACTAATTTGCTTGAGATGCTTATCGAGAACGACTTCAGTCAAGCTCACCACGACGTTCATTTCAGTCATGAAGATAGTCATGTTTGAGTACAGATAATAGCTCTTCTTAGTACGTTCAATCAGCTGTTTTACGGCCTCGAATACCTCGACGGCGATTGCATCGTACAAGTAAAGCGGCACATGCGTGGCAAGAATTTGTTTCAACCAATCGATATTTTGTTGCAACCGCGCGAGCGGTTCATGGTGGACATCAATTGTCGCAAGAATTGTGGGTTCAAGAGAAACTACAAATTTACCAACTGCTGCTATGCAGAGGCTTTCTAATGTTGGTACGAAGCGATGCCGAGGCATTTTCTAAAATTAAATTACCTGGCTATAGATCGCAAGTACCATTGGAATATATACAAGATCAACAGTTGTTTACATAAAATTTTGCACTTACTGTATCTGTCACTGCCTTCCTTGGATCTCTTTGGGTACTGAGAGGGTTTACCTTGAAGTCCTAAACTCAAATAGGACTCTCTGGTCAAGGATAAAATAAGTTTGCCAGATGGTGTAATGCAGATGCAATTGTCACAATCAATCCTTGTATCAATAGTGAGCGCGGTTAAATTTCCTGTAATTCGCATTGTTAAATGGAGTTTATTAATTGGTTTATTTACAACCTTGTTTGATAAAGTTTCCGATAAAGTTGCGATCAACAAGAGCGTCGACGGGGAGATTGGCTACTTTGTAGTATTGAGAATCATTCAGAATGTTGTGTTTAATACTTTGTAAGCCAGGCGTAATTACTGATATCTGAAATGAAAGGCGGAAGAATGCCGAAAATATACTGCGCAATTTTTAACACTACTTACTATGTGATTGTAGTAAAACGTGTTTATTTTATCTGGCAAATCGGGCTGGATACTAGTATCGCCTACAGCATACGTAAAATTCGTTTCTGGAGCCTTAAAGTTGGACACATCAAGACACAACATTATTTTTGCAGATCGACATTAATTGGCACATGAATGAATTATTTTCTGATCTTGTTGTTATATTGTTTGCATTGCGTCGTCCACGATTAATTGTTCACGTAACAATACGTACGCGAGAATACACGCGGTATGTTATTTTGCGTTGTGCACCTCTGGGGAAACAGCAGGCTGCATGAGGCTGCTGGCTGGTTAACCTTGAAATTTCAACGTGGCTGGATGCACACGAGGGGGCACCATGCGAGTGGTATTTGTAAACAATAACATTAGTTATTTGTTCATATATTAATGCAAAATGCATATTGATAGCACATTGACAGTGGTGACTATGCATTGCAAAGCACTGAACAAATGTCACGATTAGGATACTTATATGTTTTAAAAGCAGTCATATACATAGTAATATTGAAAAGAAAGTAACAAACCATGACAATAAACAACTTATAACAATGAAAACATTAAATCATAAGCCTTCGAAGCGAATAAAAACAAACAAAAATATGTTTGAGGCGTACTCGATTCAAATGGAAGTGATGATAAAATGAGATA
Organism: Anaulacaspis nigra; assembly: GCA_030264675.1. Lineage (NCBI taxonomy): Eukaryota > Metazoa > Arthropoda > Insecta > Coleoptera > Staphylinidae > Anaulacaspis > Anaulacaspis nigra. The sequence goes on along the minus strand of JARJDV010008067.1, from coordinate 30,701 downwards.
CAAACTACCAAAAATGATTCATATGATATAAATAAGTACATAAATTACACGATATTTATCTGAATTTCCAGCATAACTTAATTGGGCTGCATATGATGCCTTATGTAGAGCATGTTTGTAGTGGGGTTTCGCTTGTTGAGACCAGTGCCAGTCTTACTGTTTGGCGGCCATCATTTCCATTAATTAACCTCAATGTGAGGTGTTGACGCCGTCGTCTTTAAGGGTTTCGTGAAATTTGTTATTATCTGTCGTCCTATTAATTAATGTGTGTGATTCACTGGTGTACCAATTGATTTAGTGTTCAGAACGTGTGATAAAACAAAAGTAAGTATTGTAATCACAAGCAATCACATGCTTAGAACTTGGCGGTGGTTGAGATAATAATAATTACAAGATAAACAAATATTCATTCTCTAACACTGCTTGCATTGCAGAAATGGACGCAAATCTAAAATCAAGTAAAGCCAACTTTACACAGACGATGTAAGAAATCAACATCATTCCTTTATACTGACCTCTAAAATGCAAGTTTTTTCTGCAGCAACTTCAAAGGATCAGAGTCTGAATACAGTGCTGAAATTGTTGCCCAAGATGTAACTATAAGCTGTAGTGAAGGTAATCATAACAAAGGCAGCTCAAAGGTAAAATTGCGAAATCTTGTGGACTACAATTGGGAGTTTAAATATTATATTGGACAGTTGGTGGCTTGTCATGTGGGTGGCAAATACTATGCATATACCATTAAACTTAAAGGTAGTGAAGTGTTTAAAACATGAAGCTTTATAATGTTTTTGTACATGATTTTCTTCTAGGCAAATTTGGCATGTTTAGAGTGGTTAATCTAGAAACAGAAGAGAGAGCATTAGTTAAAGATTTAAGTGGCACAATTCAAGATATCTCTTTTGCATTAACCCCTCAAGTGATTCTGGGCTGTGTGGATAATGAGTGGAATTTATGTGTGTATAGTGTAGATACAGTAAATGGTGTGATGACATGTAACCCTGTGATGCATATTAAGCATCCAAACATTAGTCCTTCTGTGGCAAATTACAGAGTTATTTGGTGCCCTTATGTACCTTCATTTGATGAAGATGCAGACACATTAGACGATCCAGCACAACTTCTTCTGTTGCTCAATGGAAGCAAAGGTAAATTAATATTTTTTATTGCATATGATAGTAAGCTTAATTTCTTGGTTATGCAGCTGAAGTTTGGGATGTGAGCATTATTCATACCAAATATGGATGTGGGCCAATTGATGTAGTTAATGACAGTGATGGCTATGTTGAAATTGATGGACATTCCAAGGACATTATCGATGCATGCTTCTCGCCAGACGGTACTGCATTAGCCACAGCTAGCTTAGACGGTTACGTGAAATTCTTTCAAGTTTATCGTGTTGAGTCACGAGTTGAGAGTCCGCGATGTCTTCACCAGTGGCAGCCACATGATGGCAAAGCGTTATCCTGTCTGTTATTCCTGGATAATGTGAAATCGTATGCAATTTCAGCGTGAGTTTTGAATGCTTTGAGTAAAATTGAACACTTAATTAACTTGCTATATTTGCACACAGTTCCATATTTTGGAAATTTGCAATCACTGGTGCAGATCACAATGCTGAGATCAAGATTTGGTCATGCGAATCCTGGTCGTGTTTACAAACGATTCGATTCGAGCCTAATGTTCGCTCCGTTATACGAAACTTGTTCCTAAAAGTTTCCCTGGACATGTCAGCGGAATATTTGCTCATGTCGGACATAAACAATCAAATAATGTACGTGCTACAAATCCAGAAGAACGAGGAAGAACACACGGCGAGTATTTGCAGCGTTTCGGAGTTTTTGCAACCGGCGTCAATCTTAAGCTTTGGCATCGTTAGCGTAACACGTACGAATTTGCGCTATTCGAGCAGTGAGGAATTGTACGAAGATATGGAAGAGTTTGATGATGATTCGAATTCAAGCGCAATTGCTGTTCGGATGATTGTCGTTCAGCCAAAAAGTCTGCAAGATTGCACAATAACTTACAAGCCAGAAGCCTCAATGGCGTCCAACATCAAATCCGTCTATGGCAATGTGAGTGAGAGTGAGAGTAATGGTGAAAAGACAACTGAAGAACTTCCCAAGTTGAACGACTTGCAATCGTCTGTTACCCTTCTAATTCAACAGCAGCAGCAACAACAAGAGCAACAATCACAACAACCGACTGTTCCTCCCTTAAATTTGATGACTCCAGACGATTTCAATTCGCCTGTAATAAATGCCAGTCCTAATAATGCACGCGCTTCTATTGATGCTTCTCCACCAACAATCAAAAAGGAAACTAATCCACCCTTGGACTCATTTCCAGTATCGCATACGAGTGGTGGTTCCAGTCCAAGTCGGGAAGTACAAGAAATCTTTTCGTTGAATAACGCAAACTTATCCAACTCTGATTACTTGCTGAACATGGAGGCAAATAACGAATACAATAACACAGAAAGTAAGCTTTTAAATTGTTGTTGTTGTTACTCATGTTAATGTGTTTAATAATTTTATAGAGAGTGGGACGAAACAAGTATGGATGATGAGCGGAGATGGCAAAGGTGATCCAAGGAGAAATGATGAAGATATTGACAAGTGGATGCGATTACTGAATCACGAGACGATGCTCAAAGATCAACAAAAACAAATTCAGGAATTGCAGTTGCAGTCACGTAAGAAGTCAGCTGATAACGATATTACGAATATTATACGTAAGGAACTTGAGACCGCACTCATTAATCATAACTTGGCGACAATTAGAATGCTGGACGACTACTTAAAAGATCAAAAACGTCGAGAGAAAGAATACATGGACTTTATGCTTTCCCACCTGACAGAGAGACTGACCAAGAACATTGTGGAAACATTGGAATCAATCATTTCGAACGAATTTCTCATAAATGTGCTGCCGACTGTACGTAGTGTGTTCAAGGGTTTTGAAGATCAACTAAATACTCACTACAATCAAAAATTAGCCTCAATTGATCAAATGTTGAAGAATAATATATCAAAGATGTTCACCAACGAGCAAGTGGCACAGTCTCTAAGTAGTTCCATTACGAATGTTATCAAACCAAGCTTGGAAGCGTCCTATAAAGATATGATTGCTTCCACACTTGTTCCATCATGGGAGAGAGCGTGCAACACAATGTTCCAACAGATTCACACGACATTCACACAGGGAACGAAAGAATGTATGTAACGTAAAATATAATTATTACGAATGATAATTAATAGGCTGTTGTTAAAATGCAAATTATATGCAGATACATCATCGGTGGAAACATACATGGAACGTCAGCGAAAAGCACAAGACAAAGGGAAAGACCTTGTGAATCAAATACAGAACGTGTCGGAAAGTATGAAAACGAATTCAGAAAAGATGCGCACCGCTGTATCTGAGGAGATTCAACGTCAAATAAATGTCTCTTTCAACGGGTAAGTAGCGGCATCATTAATAATGATATGAGAGGGCGGGGTTTGATGCTTGAATGTATTGTTTCCAGGATGCAGGATAATTTAAAGACCGTGATTACAGACGTTGTTAAGGAGCAAGTGCGACAAGCTTACCGCGCACAAAGTGCAATGCTTGAGGATAGTGTTGTTAACGCCGTGCGTTCACGCGCCGTGACACCGTCGCCTCAGGTGATTGATACCCGGGTGCGTGCACTTGTCCTGAATACGCCATGAGCGTAATGAAGCGAGCTTTATTAATTATGGTTGTATGGATTTGTAGGCACAATTGACGCAGCTGTATGTGCTTATAATGAAGGGCAATATTAATGAGGCTTTTCAACAAGCCTTGTCAGCATCAGCTTCGGCCTCGGATTTATCATTGGTCCTTCACGTTTGCGAACATGTGCGCTTTGAAGAAGTCTTTCAAAATAATGAGTGCAAGTTGGAGCAGCACGTTCTATTAAGTCTCGTGCAACAGTTGAGCGCGGATTTGTCTCATAAAACCGAAGTTAAACAGAGGTATAAAGCAACATTGTATTTTGTTGATGGAGGGAAGGCATAATCATAATTGGTTGTTTATAGGTACTTGCAAGAATCGGTTGTTAATTTAGATCCAAACAACCCCGTTACGCGAGACCACGTGCCTATTGTTTTGAACGAGTTGACTAAACAATTGAAGAATTACATATTGACAAATCCAAACAGCAAGCACGTGACGGGGATGCGCATGTTGTTGATGGCGACGAAGGCGCTCATCAAATAATTTTAATTCCAGTTGAACCAAAAAGTAAGACGGATGATATTTTATATTTAATTGATATGGATTTTTATTAAGTGACTTGAGGATAATGAAAAATATTTAGGTGCATTCAGAATGCCTCTTACAAAGACTGTATAGTACATTTAAGTCTTGTATATTACTCAATCTAGGTTCGCAATTGTACCCTTGTATTTTTTGTTGGAATCATTACATTAGAGCCAGTCCAAGAATATCGTGAAATGATTTACTTGGCAGTGGCAGTATTGATACTGAGACTGATGTGGTTATTTGATTGCACGGATTTTATAGAAACGCATTGCAGATTTTTGCAAGTTGCAAGCAAACGGCACTAAGGAGTATTCATTTGAGGTTTGGCATTTGATTGCATCGCGCGGATCAATAACAATTGCTTTTAGAGGCAAAGCAACGTCGACAGCGTCGATTCGTTGCCAAATTGAAGGGCAACAAATCATTTATGCAATTGCTTTATAAAAGTACAGAGACAGCATACATACTTATAATATTTTTCCTGCCGTACTACAATATTATACAACTGTTTGCCGTCGCTGACCTGAAAACGTTCACTTAAATTGCACGTTGGAGCTGATACGGTTAGCTTTCGTGGTCTGTTATCAGCGCGTAATGCTCTATTGGAAATCAATGTTTCATGTTGCATTAACGCTCCATTTTTATTGCCGATGATTTCCATTCACGCTATGCGTTATTATTCGTGATTTCGAGCAGCCCACGCTCGTAAAAGTGCAAACTAAATGTCGATTTGTTGTAGCACCCATGCGTCAGATGAGACTGGTTTTATTTCCATTTTTATGTGTTCGAAAATAGTCCATCGCGAATATTATCGCAAATGCATTGTGGCATGTCGAGTGTCTCAAATTGATGCATTCGTCTATATAATTATTTATTTTATAAACATCACTTATTCACAATGCAAGTATACAATGGTGGAACACAGTTTCATACAGTATGCCGGTTACTTGTAATTATTGCCAGTATAATTCATATGATTAGTTGTAGAATGTTAAATGAAGTACTTATGCTATGAGTAAGTATTACATTAGTTATTGCCATAATTTACAAACAGTTAGCATTTTAGTCGCGCAGGCACTAAAAAACTATCATCTTTTCATTAGCGAAGTATACAATTACCTTACATACACGTAGGCCATGCAGCAGAACATGAGGAGATTAAATTTATTCGCTATTGTGGAACATCCAGCATTCGCTCCAAAATAATCTGAAAAGTTTGAAACTTTTGAAAGTGGGACAGCGCCACCAATGGTTAGCGAAGGTACTAGTTTGTCAAATGTCAAACAGGCGTAATCGTTATTAACGGTTAGTTTCTACTTCACGCGGAAAACTTTCTTGTATTGAACTAGTTTAATTATGTGTGAAATGCACGATTTGAACGACTTTGAGGTGCAAATCAACGTGATAGCTGATTCGACAATTGTTTACTCGCATGATCATGTTGAGGAATGTGTTATAGAATCACCGACCCGCATCGTATTATTTGGATCAGCAGCGTGCAGGAGCTATAATGATTTCGGTGAGTACAACTCTTTCATAAGTTTTATTTTGCGAAAAATGCGCTTCGTCAACGAGCTGAGATTTCAACCAGCAGCATTTAAATGGGAAGTTTGAATGCAAACAACCAATTACAAATCTCAGCTGCGCAAAGGGAATCGCGGAATCGTAAACGTACGTAATGTGCAATCGCGCTACGACGTTTTTAACGCGTACGCGATAAAATAGCGCAATGAACCATGTCGGCGTCATCGGAAGTTGTTTACTCACCGAAATTATCCTCATTGTGTGTTTGCGATGACGTCGATAACAGGACAGGTGCTAAAAATGGTATCTCTTCAAAGATGAAGGCTTCCGTAAAACTATTCCATATATTGTATAAACTAGCGTCGCACTTGAGCACCATGGGGCCGAACGTAAAGTATGATTTTACGGCGAGTATCTCAATATGAGATTCTACTTTATCTGCAAATGCTTTCCCTCGAATTTGCACGTTTAGCTCATGCATACGACCAGAGCCAACCTGCATATTAAACATCGCCATTACTAATTGTTATCGTTGCAGCTTGCAATGTCATTATACCATTTGATTGTTGATATACCACGTTAAGTTGACAGATGGCTTTGTCGCTTCAATGCTGCATACACCTTTGATTTTTTTCCCGATTTCAACTTTTCTTGGCTCTGCCTCCATCTGCACTCCTCCTGCGGGAATACCTATGACATTCGTGTTAGTTGCCATTTGAGGTTAGGAATAAGTTGTTAAGAGTTTACCAATTATATTCATGACTGCTCCTTTCAGTTCGGTGTGAAACAGAGGTGCATCAGCAGATACTTCACATTTGAACAGCCCAGACAATTCCGATTGTACGTTAAGCAGAGTCACTTCATTTGCGCCGCTTTTACTTATCTATAAACAAACGCATAAGAAGCTGCCGCACAAAACGAGTGATGACTTACATCAACATTGATTGTGAAGTTTGGGATGCTGAAAGCCTTGGAGGGCGGCGACTCCTTCGGCACGAACCTGTAGAATTCGATGCCGTTCCAGTACCACTTGATCGTATAGAGTGCGACATCCTCAAGATCGTAGTCGCAGGCGAGGGTGACGGTCTCGTTGACTCGCACGTACTCGGGCACTTTGATAACGAGCGACTTCAGGCACTGGCTGCCTGCAACAACACGAAACGCAAAAGGAGCGAGCGCTGATAACGAGTGTGTGCGACGCCCCCCCTGCGCGCCCTTTTCGCATCGCTTGCCGTCGCTGAGAAATGCGAGAACATAAAAAGCCACTCGGGCAAAGTTTTCCACGCGCATGCATATGCCGTCAACGTGAGCCGCCTTTTTAGTGCCGACGACGCTCCATAGTTCAAGGTTTACTTGTGCGACAATTCATTTGCGAAACTTTTCAACTGCGCGCCCAACTTTCAGACAATAAAAGAAGCGCAAGAAATACAAATTAATCATGAAATATGTATTCGCTCCCGGAGGCGGATAAAAGGTGTGCGTAAATTATATGCGTGAACCTTTGCAATCGCATATGGGGGATGCGTGGGATATGGAGGGAGATAAGCAGTAGTCCCTTTTTGTTCGGTGGATGCGGCTGAGTGATAGTGAAAAGTTTTCAATCCGCACGCGCGCGCGTGTCGCTCAATCTTTTCGAGATTTTCGAGTGGCACATAAAAAAGAGCGCGCGACGCGGAAACTTTGCAAAGTGCCTACATCTCGAAAAATAGTTTTTTTCGGGATGAGTATAATTCATTGATAAAAATACAGGCACTCTTATCATCGCGAATTTTGCGCGTTTTTTTATAGCTGCGGCAAATTGCACCGATTTTACGGGCGACGTTTTATTAAATTTATTAAGCAAATTGTTTAATAAATTATGCATTCCACCGAATGGTAATACGCGAAAAACGCGTGCGCTGATGCAGTTTTGGGCATAATATAATCTTGATGGCAATTGTTGGATGCAGTATCGCAATGATGGCGATAAATTCGCGTCGCGAATAAATGCGTGTACGCGCCAGGCAGCGCGAAACATAAATTTCAACGAGTTCATTAATTCAAAACGATATGGATACGTCATTCGAACGCTGCTGCTGATGCTGTTTGGCGACAACACCACTTGTAACTTCATAAATTCGAAGCACACACGCGACATAAAACGAAATAAAAACCGTCCGCCCCCTATCGCCGCCCTTCCCCGCAGACGCCAATTGCATAAAAGTCATTTATGCGCTCTTGCCATTTTCATCAGCTAATTGCATGAGACAAACGACGAACTGGCGCAGTGACCAGTCAGCAATTTTGCGCGTAATCACTTACCTTGGAAGATGATAAAGAGCACGATAAATAACTGGACGAAAAGTTGCAATTCCATGCTGTCTCTGTGTGTCGATTTGGTTCGCGAAAAACTTTGCAATCGATTGCAATCAATCGGATTGTATTCGTTGGTTGGTTTGGGAATTTTAGTTTTAGCGTGCGCTATGCATCGTTGCGAATCGCATGTGTGCGCTGCCGCCACCGGTTTATTCGCGAGACCGCGCGCGCGTGATGTCAACGCGGAACTGAAGAGTTTGCGCCACTTGCGAGAGTCGCATCCTTCGAATGGACAGTGCGCGCACACGCGCCGTTCTCAATGAGAGACACGCGAATTTTGCGTTGTTGCGCATCGGATTCACGCTTGTTTATTTACCGCCGAAAGAGTGCAATTCGCACAATCGAACGCGTGCAAATAAATTAAGTCAATAAATTAAGCGAGTTGATTAATTGGAGCGCCAATGAATAAATATGAGGACGGAAGCACACTTTGCGAGTTTAAGAAGAAGAAGACGTGGAGAAATTTTGGGGGAAGGCGGGGGATGATGGTTATTTTGCATAGCAAAATATTATAACACATTCCGGCAAATCCGAGCGAAAGCTCTGCGCATAATGCGGTTGCGTATATTTATTTATATGATAAAGTCCAGTAAAGTCGCGCTCGGGACAAACTCCTTTCAATTCCCCATTGAGGCGCCACGGACTGCAAAGGCAGGTATTAGCGTATGCAGGCTGCCGCCGCCGCCGCCGCCCGGAGTATTTCGTTCCTGCGACGGGAGAGCGATTACAGCGAGCTTGCTTTTGTTATGCTAATTAATAGACGCCGTATATCTGCATGCGCTGTATGCATTTTCTACGCTTGATATCTTTCAAAATTACAATATTTATTTTTTGACAAAGTTTGCCTCTTTATTGGCTTTTCCGGAAAAGTCATAACGTATTTTCACGAGCTCATGTTGTTGAAGTTCGATGAATGACAAGGTTAAATCAATGATGGGTGTGTTGTCGAGTTAATTAAATAATGTTAGGATGTACTTTAAGCACTTTAAGTCATTCAATAATTTAAAATGCTTAGGTTTATTGTTGTCCACGATTTTGAAAGGTAGCAAATGAAATAAACAGAGATGTGGTTGAAAATATTCCAGTATCAGGAATCTGAGCGACAAAGTCAGCTTTGTAAATTCCTTAATTTATTACTTGTTTTTCGTGCATCTTCATTTTCTATTTCAGGTAATGGTTATCAATGAACTAAGGGATGGGTACCCAATATAGGTTTTAATTTTGAACAAATATTTCACAATTAGTAATGTTTTTGTTTTGACGATTTCTGAGCAACGCGTTGCTTAGAATAGAAAAAATATTCACTATTTTTAAATGCAAAATACTGATATCATTATTTATTTAAATGTATCATATTTTGCACATCATTATTCTCCTTGAGACGCCCTTTGCATTCGTGTATTTGGATTTCTTTAATCTTAAAGCAGACTTTAGATAATGAATGTTAAAGTTGAGGTTTTTTCGGTGCTTCATATTTAAGTTTGTTCAACTTTGAACCGAAATTGTTGCTAAACTACTAAACCAATTGAAATAAACTTTTTATAATCGTAAGCTACAGTTGATACTCTCTCGATTCGCAAAAAATGTGAAAACGTTAATATTTCATTTCAGGGTAATGTTCAACCTCAGAGCATTGTGCAACGGCGCATTTTGTACTATTTGGTGCTATATTTGCGATAACCCGTACTAATAGATAAAGTGAATATCCCTCTCGGCTGATAGAGGGTTTAAAGCGCAATGTGATTTGCAAATACAAAATTAATTTTGTGTCAAACCGTATTGAATGTAATGACTTTGTGAACATTGAATCGGCGTCTCCGTTAATCTCGATAATCGGGTTTAATTTTAATACATTTGCTGTTGTCACTCGTGATCGCATTGCCAAATCAATTTCGAACGCGCGCGCGGCTCGGCGCGCTCTCGTGCTCCTGTTTTCTCTTTACGCGTAGATTCACCCTTTGTGTTCCTCCCCACACTCCCGCGCGCTACGCGAGGCGAACACTTGTACAGAAGATGGAAAACAAACAAGAATTATTCGCTCTTTTTTCTCTCAGCGTCAAACAAATTACGGCGAGTCAACACTTATCGCGCGCTGTTGTGAATTATTGATTTTATTGACACATCCGAGCGTATTTTAATATGCTTAATGCGTTTGGTGCAATTTGCGTGCGCATTTGTTATGCGTGAATTGTGCGAGGCGCGCGTTGACATTCGCGAGATTTGGGGCGGGCGGCGGGTATTGTATTGAATGGGGTTGGCCAAAAGAACGACGACGTCGGCGGTGGCGGCGGCGGCGAGATAAATAATTGCTCAATAGACATAAGTGAAGTAACCGAGGCGCGCGCAGGGGTGTGCCGCCGGCGATAAAAATCGACGACGTGCGTTCGAGAGATGAGACGATAAATCCGGATTCGGGACAATTTAATTTACATCGATGCCGCTCCCCTCGCCATGTCCCGCTTTTTTCCCGCGCGCGCGCCAATCTTGTATGTGCATAATCTGCGCGTCGAAATTTATTCCTTGTTGGTTTGTTTAACATTATTTTACTTGTTGTTGTCGTCGACTTTGTCGTCTTTGAACTCGCGCAACTTTGAAATTTGCACGAACGCGCAAGCCTTTTTATATTTATGAGTTGTTTATGCGGTCGAGCGCGCTTTCGCTCGGCGGCGTGTGTAAACACGCGGAAAAGTGAGTGATTGATACTTGAAAATCTGGAATTTCCCGATTGAAAAAAACTTAAAGGTCGTTGTGATATTTACGTGTTTGATGAAGTGATTAAAACGTGATAACGTAATCCGTAAAGGGAGGTGAATTTTTCAGCGCGCATGTTGTTTTTCGAGAGTGCCGTTTGTTTGGCGGCAGCGCCGAAGAAGAGTGGATCGCACATCGCGTACAACTGTGTGTGCAATTAAGCGCTGGACGCGCTCGAGATCCGCATTAAATATACAACATCCGGCAACTAGTTCGTTAAGTTGCCGGTGTGTGTGTGTGTGTGTATGAGCCCGCGCGCGGACGGCGCATTGTTTTGAACGTAAATCGTCCTTCATTACATTCGCAATCAGCGCGCGAATAATCCCTTCTAAAGCGGGTCGGCACGCGCGCGCTCAACTGCATCCCGGTGACAAGCGCGAGCGCCTAGGTGGATCGGGGTACGATTTGCGAAAGTGGGCATAATCCCCGAAATGCAAAACGCGAACCATTCGCATTTCGAGCGCATATAAAGAACGAGGACGAGTGGAAGATGGGCTTGTACTTCAATGCACTCACGAATGCTGCTCATTTGAATATTCGAACATTCACACGCCGCTAACCCGCCGTCGATAATGTAATAGAGTGAATTTTTTTGTAAAAATTGTACAATTTTCACTTTTGCACTCTAAGATTATTTATTATTAATGCATGCCTGTAGTTATTTATGGATTATGCCTGATAAAAAGTCATGGTTGTTCATGGATACGGAACTGAGTCGTTGAGCTTTGATGGAAAGGACGACGAGGACGACGACGACGACGACTTTGCGAGGATATTGTTAAAAACAGGAAGTGATCCGTCACACAGGAGAGCGATTCGCAGAAGGACGACGCAATGCCCGCAACGACCGCAACTCGAACTGCTTGGAGAGTGGTTTTTCCGCTCTTTGCGCCAAACTCTGCCGCCGCTCGCCGCCTATTTTTCACGATAACAAGACGCACTGCGTTTATGCATGATTACTCTGCGCCAAGATAAGGCGTAGGGTAACGTTATGCGCCGTTGCTTAGAAATCGTCAAAACAAGTACATTACTAATCGTGAAACAATCGTTCTGCACGATAAATTGCAAACTTTGCGTGCGCATGTGTGCTTTTTTTCGCACGCTCGCCCGAGAGACTTGAAAACGTCGCTTGTCACTTTATTTCCACGAACTTATTCGCGCGAACGAGCGTTCTGGTTGCGGTGCGGTTGTCGACCGCGGGAAAACTTATTTTGTAGCGCGCACGTAATTTATTTCTGATGTAATGACTCGATGTCTTAATGAAATTGAGCGGCTAATGGGCGGCGCAACAAGGACGGGACACAAAAGGTTGACTCGTTGGCGAATTACGCTGCAACAGCAAATTGACGCGAGGGTGACACTAGTTAAAACGCGAATCACACACCGAGACCCATCGATCACGTTCCATATTAGCATTTCAAGACATTGCAAGACCGCACACGTTTGTTTAGAGTAAATTTTATTCATGAAGCCAGACGGACAAAGTCATCGATGAAACACGTCATTACCTTTCGAGGTAATATTCCAGCTGCTCGCGGATTCCTTTGTCCAAATTAACAAATTCGTTTATCATCGAAAGGCGCAGATTTGTAATGTGGCGTTGGGTGCCGTCCAAAATCGCCTTGCACATGTATTCCTGCAGATCCTCCTTCACGTACCCTAGTTCGTTCTTGATGAGGTCTGTCATCTGATTCCTGAGATCTTTAAGCGTGTATTCGGATGACCATTGTCTTTGTGTTTGGGTATGCACAGTCTTTTTTTCTACCAGGTGATTCGGTTCCGATTGGCTGCAATCGACCAGTGTGTGATCGGACTCGTTCTGCTCTATAACTGTTACGAGGGAATCCCCTCGATTCACATTGAAAACTGTCTCGGATGTGGTTCTAACCGAGCACTTTGATGCTACATCGTACAAGGCGATGTTGGGTGCTTTGGAGTTCTTCTCGAAAGCAAGTCGAATTTTGGATGTGGATCCACCGATTCCATCGATAGGTATCTGTAATCGGCAGTGATGTCTCTTGGTGTGTCGCACGTCATAACCAAAAATAGTGCCGTTGTCGTCGGTTATAGCGAATCCAACTCCATCGAGGCAGAAGTCGATCGCTTGTGGATTGAAATCCAACAGCATTTCTTTGGTTGGCATCGCATTGTTGATGTCGCGGAAGATGCAGCGGCCGTCGTTGGTAACGCAGACTAAGGAGTTGCCTTGATCGAAGGCAAGGTCATTTACGTAGTATGTTGAAGGATCCATGTAAATATGTTTGTAGTCACTTACATCCCATAAGTAGCACATGCCATTTGATAAGACGGCTGCTACTTTCACGAGAGCCTGATTGCTCGTGGCGAATTTGTGTATTGGCACCTTTGACTTCTTCGGAAAACAGATATTCATCTCGGGATTTTGGGTGTTGTATAGGTACAAATTATGGCTCATTGTCGAAACGCAGAGGAACTTGTCATTGTACGTATAACAGCACTGATCGAAAGCACTTCCGTCCTGAGAAGTGGCCACAAAACTGCCCTTCAATTGCGGTTGTTTGATTTCGTAGGTGACCAATTGCCTATCCTGCGTGATGGTGAGCCGATGTTCGGCGACATTCGGGAAGACGGCACAATTCACATCCTGCAAATTAACGCTGTCGGCCGACTTTACGTTGGTCATTTCGTATCGAACGAATTCGAGATTTCCGCCGCTTGTCACGAGACATAACTTGTCCGAATTGGGTGACCAACAGAGATTCTTGATGGTCACATTCCGGCAGTTTTCCGGGCGGTAAGTGCGTTTCATCTTGCCCAGCGGCCAGTCGAAGCAAGTAACGTAATTCGAATATGCAACAAGGCGCATCTTGCTGCTAAAATACAAATTAGATGGAGCAAATTTGCGGTAAAAAAAAACATCAAAAACAGTGGTGTCAGAACTGTTTGTTCGCAATGCTGACTTCATATCGTGTTATTATTTAAAACAATTGTTTCCAGCGCTCCGGTTTCCTGTCGTGGGAAATCAAATGCACGCGCCGACTTGATAAAACGTTGCATACGATTTGCATAAGAGTGAATTACATAATTTGCGAATAAGTAACAAACAACTTTTGCAAAGAAGAGAAAAACGTATATATTTTAAGTGGCAAATGCAAAACGGAGGGAAAAAGCGGGTGCGAACGATGAAAAATTATGATAAATCATAAGCGCTGAAAAATAATATCGTTTGCGATTTGACCTCTCGCTCCTCCTTGGCCGCCTGCCGCCACCGCCGCCGTCGTGCTGTTTCACAAACGTGGTAGTTTATCGGTGACGCAAATATGGTAATACAATATATCAAACGCTCGTCGCGACGTGGAAGAAAACCGCCCGCTGCGGTGGCGGCAAACGCCGATGATAAAAATCTCAGTGGTAGGCACTGCGTGAAACAATATCTGAGCGCTTATTTATAGATGGCCGACATATGAATGCATTATTTATCTTTATTTCTCGACTTTTTCCGCCAAGGAAAGGGACACCATTTGAGTGGTGCGCGTTCGCATAATAAATTATACACTTTTTCGACAGAGTTTTTATGTTAATTCAATGCTTCGTTGACGTCTCAAGCGCGCTTTGCAAAACGCTCCATTCTTTTAATGGTCGTACGACCTTCGTACCACAAATTACACGTAGCTTTTCCCCTGAGAGCAATTGTGGCATTACGTCCTAATTCGATACAATTACGCATGCAATAATTAAGGATTCGGCGCAGGAAGCAAACGTTCCGTTGCATGTACAAAACAGTTTTTACATTTAATAGACTTAACTACACGTTATTATATTACATTCACCAACTGTCGCAGCGATATCGTGGCTGGGTTCTCATCAAACGCACGCAAATCGTCCAAGGCGCGTTTGGCGAATTCGGCTTGCAAATGTCTTGTGTTTTCTAACGCGTCCGTTTCGGAAATTAGTGATGAGATTCGTTGATTGTTATTGCTTTTCATGGCTTCGATGAACTCTGGGTAGAGATGCGGTTCAGCGTCCAGCGCTAACATTACGGGTGCTCCCACATAGTCGACTTTACCCTCGTTGAAGTTCTGCAGATCTAAGTTTGCTTGCCATGCAAGTGACAAATGTCTCCCGAACAAGTACGCGCGTTCCTGTAGCATTTTCTCATGTCCAGCTATTAATAGCGCAGAGTGACATGCCTTCCCGAGTAGATTTCCGCTTGCAAGTACATTGCGCAGCACCCATTCGAGTTTCGGATGGCCTAACAGCTCATCGACCTTGTAGGGCCCATAATCGACGCAATTCGAGGTGAATTTGGTGCAGTAGTCGCTCATTTTCGACTGTGTTGGTTTGTGCGGTATAGGGAACTCGTAATCTCCACATGATAAGAAAACGCATTCGGAGAAGTCTCGTATGGACGAGGAAATAATGCCCTGGACGGCTTGATTACGTAGATTGGACAAGTCGCTGAAACTCTTACTCAGCAGGTAGTCACCGCTGAGAAGTGCAATTTTGTTGCCGTAGTTTAAAATGTCCACATCGTCCGCGTAGCTATTCACTGCAATGACGCCGCAATGTATGAGATAGCTGGTGCGCACCATTTCCGTGACTTCGGCAAGCACCCTTTGACTATGCAGAATTCCAGCTGTTATATCTTGGTCTAAAATGTGGAATTGTTTCTTGAATCCGCCGGCTTTCGAGATCAGGAGAACTATCAATCCCCATGACGGTGCGTTTGACTTGAACAGGACGTCCCTAAAAATGAGCGTTATGAGCATTTCGCGTTGTTGCCCGCATTGCGGTCATTCATACTTTGCTATTTTTAACAGAGGATGCTCGGTGCCCGTTAGTTTCTTCATGTATAGTGCTGTATTGGCAATTTCGTCGTTCAGTAGCCATCGCAGATTAAGAAACGACGTCGAGTAGCCAACAACGCGTTCGGCTTCTTTCAGCGTGCTGCCCGGTGGATTCGGTTGTTGTTGTTGAAGGTGGTGCTGTTGTAATTTGGCGGCTGGGAACGCATCACTTGATAAACATCGTCTAGACCAGGTCGCCCGAACGACTTCGGCCGCTCTCAATCGTCGCATTTTCACTGCGCAACAAACAATAATAGATGATCGGCTATATTACATAAGCGTGAGTACCTACCTATTCTAGTTCAAAAGCGTCACAACGGTTTCTAAACTGTTTCACATGACTCTTAACCTCGAATGTTAAGCTATACCGTTTAGAATGAAGCGCGCAGAAAATCAATACGCGATTGCTTAGGAGGAATAGGAAGAAAAGTTTAATATTTAATGTGGTAATGATAAATGAGGTTGAAGTTACACAGATAGTAATTAGTAATGCGGTTATGAGAGGTGTTTACGACTTTCAAGTTACAACCATGGACGCAACTTTTAAATATATGCACGCCCTCTTGATTCAAAAAGTAAAAAACGATATAATTCTTACAAATGATTTTATTCATTGAATTCGTAAGGCATCTAGTAAATTATTCAAGGATTGTGTAGCTGCATTATCCTCAAAATTTCGAAGGTATTCATGTGATTGTATAATCAAATCGTCCTGCGATTCTAGACAATCTGTGAATGCATCTGTCTCTTTTACAAATTGATACATTTCTTCATAATTGCATTTTGCAACATCGTCTTTTCCAATTTCGAATTGTTGGTAAAGATCAGGATGTTTGGCCATGCTCCAATATATTGGTGCGCTCACCAAGGTGTAATTGTTGAATTGTTTCTTCTTAAAAGATTCCACTTCGTTTTTCATAAACCACACCAAGCCCATGTATTTGCCAAGAGAGAATGCATTTCTCTGCATTTCCACATCTTGGTTTGTAAGTACACAAGAAGCTTCGCATACTTTGCCTAACAGGTTCGCACCTCCTAGGATACTTCTTAGAAACCATTCGGGTTTACAGTGACCCATTATGTTCTTAACACGATATGGTCCTTTATCATAAGGTTCAATTAAATTTGTTTCCTTGGATTGCTCTTCAATTGGTTCTGTTGGAATTGGAAAATTTTGGGCATCTCGTATCCCAAGGAATTCATTCTCGGTTAGGTCCCTTAACGAAGATGATACTAATTCATTTACATCATGGTTTTTAACATGTGCTAGATCATGAAAACATTTGCTAAGTATATAATCACCGCCCAATAAAGCTAGTTTATTTCCAAAATGTAAATCGGATGATTGTGCGGAATGCAGTGAATGGTTTAAGAGGCTTTTGTGAACAATATGACTGGTGCGAATCATTTCTGATACTTCGGCAAGAATTCGTTGACTGTGGAGTATTCCTGCAAAATGCAAATTATTAGGCACATATTTTGGAGGTGGTGGGATTGAATTACCAGCGACTTGATCAATATGAACTAAATCGGTGACTTTGTTTAAACCACAAGATTTGGACACTAGTAATACCACTAGACCCCATGTGGGAACATCATTCTTGAAAAGGAATCCTCTCGCTGTATTAATTAACGGATGTTGTATGTTAATCAATTTTGTAATATTTGATGCAATATTCGCGATTTCATCATTCAACAACCATCGTAAATTAAGGAATGATGTTGGGTATCCAACAACTTTTTCTGCTGCTTTTACAGCCACGTTGAAATTTTCTTTGGATATCGCTCTCGGCTTCGTCGAGTTTTGACGCCTTGCATAATAACTAATCGTCCTCATTCGAAACATAACGGTCTAAAAGCAAAAATAATGTAAAATAAAGTAAATGAATAAATTCAAATTTCAGCTTTCAAATATTTTGTCATCTCTACAGCGCTCTATGAGAAATTTCGAAAACTAACAGTGCTAAGTTGCAGTTTTCTAGTTGTCCAGCACTGTTAACTAACACATGTACATTATTTTTTAGTTAGTATTTGTTGATGGGTTAGTGCAGTATACATAACCTGTAGTGTTTGTTTGGTGTTTTACTTACGATTGGTGAGTGTTTTCTTCTTAATTACTATGGATAATACTACATCCCGGTCTACAGATATGCGTAAGTGTTTTAAACAATTTATCTTTACGATATTCTCGGTTGAAACATGATTTTGTTGCGCACGTTGATATAACAAACACACCGTACGACTTAGTGGTACGATCTATGAAGGTTAATTCCATGACTTCCAGTCGTACTGTGATAGATATATTGGATCAAAGTTTATGCACTAGCGAATCTCGACTGGGGTCTTATTAGTTTTATTCGACAGTATTTATTAGCTAATCGGAATATGCATTCGTAAAAATGTATCGTACAGTTCTATTCAGTAAAATATAATTTATAAATAATAACAATAGTGACTCTTGGACTCAAAGTAATCGCGATGTGTTTATCTATTCTGATATTGCAATACCCGTCATTCTTCGACACGTTATGACATAATTGTGCAAACATACGAATGGAGAATATTCATCGTAAAAACACAATGTTTTTGCCACAGGTTTGCACAAGGTTAGGTTAGAAATTATTTCAATTGTTTGATTAAAACATTGTGCTCGTCTATAAATCTTGCATGGCTGCAATTATGTTAGCCAAGGCTGTTCGTGCGTCTGAGTGTGGTAGTTGATTGAGTACATCCAAAGCAGCATTTGAGTGTTCAATTTGCAGCACTTTTGTCTTCTCCAGTCCGCTACCACTTTGTACCGCCTGTCTGATGAGTTCGTGATCAACGTCACTGATTCTCTCCAGACCCTTTTCGATTTCGCTGTAGAATTCTGGATTCTCGTGTAGATGAAACATGACTGGTGCACATACAAGACTGAAGGGTCCTGTGGATCCAGCAGCAAAAGGTTCACGATCCAGGCATGCTTGCCATGCTAGAGCTAAATGCTTGCCAAATTTGTATCCTTCTTCTTGCAATTCCAAAGAATGCCCAGCTAGTTTCAAAGCACCTTGACATGATTTGCCTAGCAAGCTACCAGCGTTGAGTACATTCCTCAAAGTCCATTCTGCAATTGGATTGCCCAGTGCATCACTGACTACGATAGGCTCCAAGCCATTTTCTGCAAGCTGCGTGACTTCGAGGTTGTTTTTATTTGGTTTGGCAGGCAGTGGATTGTTTTGTTTATCTCGTGGTCCTACGAATTCTGCCTCGGCCAGGTCACGAACGACAGAACTCATTAGTTCGACTAGCTCCTGATTTCGTAGTCCAGCCAGCTCCGAGCAACTGTTGCTTAGTAGATAGTCTCCACTGAGAAGGGCGATTTTATTGCCAAACATCATGTCACCAGAGTCTTCTGTTACTTTCTGGAGATTCACCATGCCTTTGTGGAGTAAATGACTTGTACGCATCATCTCTGTGACTTCGGCGAGTGCTCTCTGCGAGTGTAGTACTCCTGCTGCTTTATCCTGTTCCATATCGGGAACAGTGGCAGTTTGTCCGGCTGCCTTCGACACGAGGAGTACGATGAGCCCCCAGGCTTGCATATTGTTCTTGCCATTATACAATAGTCCTCTGGAATATAAATTGAACGTTTTGCATTAAATTCAGTCTGAGACCGAAAGTGACAACACTCTTCATACATTTTATGCAAATGATGTGTGCGATCACTACTTTCTAATAATTTTCATCCACGTATTGTGTGTGGCGTACTCACTTGGCTGTCTTGAGCAGGGGATGATTCGAACCCACCAATTTGCGTAGATGCAGTGCAACGTTTGCGATCTCGTCGGAGAGCAGCCAGCGAAGACTCAGAAACGATGTTGGATACCCGACGATTTTCTCCGCTTCGCTGACGGCGCGATTCCAGTCGGGTTTACGACCGTGCGCCAAATTCGGTTGGCGCCTGTCGACGGATGAAAAACGTACACTTTGTGCACTGGAGCACCAGAGGTAGTTGCGCTGTAACCAGAGAAAACGCGCGACCTTGGGCAATTTTTGTTGAGGAAAACTCATTGTTACGCGTTGGTTCGTTTAGAGTGGCGAGAGTATATGGGTTTATCGGTGGTCGCCGCACGCTAGGCCGTAGACGAATCACTGTTATTCATCGCACACTGGCATTCCACTGCGTGCAGCGCGAGTTTAAGAAAGTTTTTTCCCCAATGGGTGCCGAAGACAACCAGCCATCCGTACATGCGTTAAAGGCAACAGGTGAAAGTTGACCTGAATTAATCCCACTTATGAATTACGTATTGGTATTTGTTGAGGTGTGCGCGTCTCTCACTCTTGCTCGTCGTCAGTGGCTAATGGCAATGATGAGCTCATCTAGTGGGGTTTAATGCACCTGTGCGGTGTTTATACTCTTTGCGTTAGTTTGTTTAAATATTCTCGCGTTCATTCTGGTGTGCGCATTTGTAAACAATCGTAAATCAAAAATTCGCTAGCTTTACGACTCAACAATGAATGTCCTTTGTAATTCTAAACAATTACCAACCTGAAGTGCAATAATGCATTATTTACGAATACATGTTACATTGTGCACGTATTATGTGCTTTAGCCATGAAGTAAATATGCAGCATGTTTCTAACTTGGTAGCTGCTTCAATGAATATGATATAAGTAAAATGAATATTAGAATGGTGGATATTAAACAAGATAACACTAATTTCGAGTTTCGTAGTTAAGTACGACTTCAAATATAGCGCTTTTGTATCAAGTCTCCGAAAAGACTTGAAAGGTATTCTGGATAGTGTAAGACAGGGTCGGATACATTGATGGAAATCGGGGTTAGTTGAGAGGTTCATAGACTACCTCTTAGATATAAACAAATAACTGTTTATTGCGTTGTTACCAATTTAAAGTCGTAGTTTTTGTATAGTTCTCATAATCTATAATAATCGTTTTATGGTGACGAGAAAAGAGGGCAGCACTGACCTAGTTTCGAATATTCTTCGTGACTTGGTTCACGTTGCATGCAGCCGGTGTCTGACAAAATCACGTTTACAATATTCGGATCTACCGGTATAAGTGCACCCGCCGCGTTAGGCGCCTCAGTACTTGCACATCGACCAACGTTCAGTGTTGTTGTGCTGCTCCTGGAAGTCGCATCGCACCGAATTTCCTCCGCATTAAAGGCGACGTGTGTGCAACCATACAGTTTTATTTATAAACCGCAATTATTTTAGCTCAGTGTCGTCGTTGTCGAACGTATTTTCACGTATTCGGTAATTAACAGCAAGTGGAAGACACGCAGTTGCGAAAAACGCGAGCGGAAAATCGATATCCGTTCGTGGGGAGCGTGTCCAGGGCATTGGGTTGCTAAAAATCAATTACGCTATCTATCAGGTACAGTTTTATCATTTTTACGCTGTTTGTTTTGTTTCGGAATCACACGAACCTGTAAAATCTAGGTTAATTAGTTTTGATGTTAAACGGTGTCAAAATGTTGCGTTTACTGGACAAATATTGATAGTGCACTATCAGAATTTAAATTGGAAATTAGATTAGGCATGCGATTATTACTATTCATTAATTTCGGCTTAGCAGCTTTTAATCAACGACTCAATTGAGTGGAGATTGACGATTATTCCAGGAAACACCTATCAAGCGAGTGCTTTTAATTAATTAACTGCACCGTAATGTTTCCTATTTTCAGTGTTTATGTTTATGATGTTTTTATTTCAATCGAAAGCTGATAAGTGCCTTGCGAAACTGTACTCAGCGTATTCATGTGCGCCTGCGTGCTTATCGCCGAAGTCGACAATAACAGTCGGTATTGTGCGTGTGCGGTATGCCTGCAGTAATAAATAAATGCATTTGTAGTATTAACGCATACGAATTGCATTCATAAAACAGGCAAAGAGATGCATCGATATGCAGCTGGTCATGTTCAAGGTCCTTTATTTTTAACGCCGCCGGCGATGAGACAGTTGGTCCGCGTAAATCATTTCCTAAATCGATTATGCAAGAGAGGCTGATTAATCGTGTCAAAATGTTTACATTATTTACAGAGATACGTTTTGTATGTTGATCTCTCGTTGTTGCATGAATGAACGGCATGCGCATGATTGATGCCATGTTTTTAATTCGTCTCAATTAATTAATTCCTACTGCGTAGTCTCTCCGAAAACAACATGCATTCTGCAACTAAATAACATGCATTATCACCCACTTACTTGATTAGGGTAGTTGGGCTCAATTGCGTTACTAACGTCATGTGTAGTGCGCTATTGACGTACATCTATTATTTGGCATGATAACGGATAAAATGTTTGCTTCTTTTTTGGCTGATTGACATTTGCAATGTACGGGTTATGAACTTTGCGGAATGACTAACGAGTTTTTGGGGGCATTAGCAATAACAATTTGCCACTTTCTCAATCGCGCTCCACCTAATTGTATGCGGAAACTTTGAAATAGACTTTGACTATCTGTCTGGAAATTTTATAAAATTGAATCATTTCGCGGTAATTACTTTAATCGCAAGGTGCAAAGTTCAACACGTCTATCAACCTAATGGGTTTGTAATAGGTGCTCGAAATGATTAAACTTGAACGTGCTAGGAAAAGTTTGCATTTGCCATTGTTGCATGTGCATACGGTAATTGACAATTCACAAAGGACGATAATGGATATGGTTCAAATATTTCTATCATTATCATTGCTGTAACGGTGTTTTAGCATCGCATCGCGTTCGTGAATAGTCTTATTCATTTTTAAACACCATCGTTTTTCGTTGCGGGCTAAATGAAATTTGTCGTTGATGTGCTTAATGAATTCTTCTGCGCACCTCGGTAATAATGTTCAACTAAATGATATCATTGACCTACATTTGCTCGCCGGCTGTAACCACTAACTGGAATGAATTCTCAGTGTCGTGCCAGATTAGATTTTATACAGCGCAATATGCAAATACCAAAATTAGATCATAATTAATATAAACAAAATTAATGAAGTGATTGGGAAATTATTTTCGTCGCATTAGTATGAATGCAGCGTGCGCTTTTTTACTGGAATTCATAATATTTACGAAATTTAATCCGACGTTACATAACGGCTGCACGTGGACAGTAAGTTGATAATGTTGTATTGTAGAGTGTACGTTATTGCAAGATGCTCACTATAGGAGAATAGATATAGAATCTTGCTGGAAGTCATGGAGCAAATTGCTAGTCAAACTATTTTTAGATTGCAGGCCATTTTAAACTGTTAGCCACCACTTATAATAATCGAATGAATACCTCAATTGTTACGATGTTCGGTAATTTTAGTCTATTGGTGATAAATGCCACTGTATCTCTTCTAAATTGATTGCCTTAATGCGCTCATGCCATCTACAAAAACATGTTATATAATAGATCGTTTTCTATCAATTTATAATTATAATTCGTGGAATAACAAATAATATCTTATACACAAAAAAACGCAAAAGGCATGAATATGCATGATTTGTTACGGTATCCCGGTGCGCTGCTTATGTTATGTTATGCGAAGCAAATTGAGCTACGTGACGTTCTGTACACGAATGCTCCGCGCCAATTTGCAATAATAACGTGTAATTAATTGCTCATTGTGTGACGCGCTTCGTTACAGGGAACATATGGCTGAATCGTGGCAGGGGCCACCTAAGCAAGGCTTATACGACCCGTCGTTGGAGAAGGAAGCGTGCGGTGTTGGATTCATCGTATCGATCGATGGCAAGCGATCGCATAAAATTGTGCGCGATGCGCAGCGATTGTCGATATCGATGAACCATCGCGGAGCGTGCGCCTGTGATAATGATACTGGAGATGGGGCCGGCATCCTGGCGGCAATTCCGCACGATTTCTACTTTGCGAAATTGAAGTAAGTGTGTAAATATTGCGCAATGCGCCCGACCAGACATGTTGATAACATTCGTCATGAACTGTATCAAGTGGCACACTTTATATAGGAATTTGTAGCATTTATGACTGGTTTGTGTAGGGATTCGGTAAATATTGAATTGCCGGCGTTCGGGAAATACGCTACCGGCATATTTTTCCTCGACAAGTTGCATCATCACGAGTCTGAATCGAAATTCACCGAACTCGCCAATACCATTGGTCTCTCGGTGATTGCCTGGCGTACAGTGCCAACCGATTGTTCGACAATCGGCACGGTTGCACGTAATTCCGAGCCGTTTATGCGACAGGTCTTCGTCCAGCCTGTGGACCCTAATCTCTCCGAGAATGAGTTTGACACGAAGATCTTTGTCCTGCGTAAACGCGGTACGCACACCATTCCTGCACCCGGTAAGCGTTTCTACATTTGTTCGCTAAGTCGACGTACGGTTGTTTATAAGGGACAGCTTACTAGCGATCAACTATGGACCTACTTCTTGGACTTGAACGAGCCAATGTTCGAGACCTATTTGGCTCTGGTGCATACGCGCTTTTCCACGAATACGTTCCCTAATTGGGAACGAGCGCATCCTTTAAGGTAAATCAATCAATGAGTTTGCGTTAATTATGCAACCAGGAGGTATTTATTGTTGCGGGTGTTTCCAGAATGCTTGCGCATAATGGAGAAATTAATACTTTACGTGGTAACGTAAATTGCATGAAAGCGCGCGAAGGCGTTATGCACAGTGATGAATTTGGAGACGAACTCCAAAAACTTTATCCGGTCGTCGAGCCCAATTTGTCAGATTCCGGTTCGGCAGATTGCGTCCTGGAATTTTTGGTGCACGCTGGTAAACGCTCCTTGCCTGAGGTATTTAAAGTTTTGAGGAGTGTGGAGAAATTTTCTATTGGTTGCTATTATAGGCCGTTATGACAATGGTTCCCGAGGCATGGCAAAATGATCCAACGATGACGAAAGAAAAACGCGATTATTATCATTGGGCGGCCTGCACTATGGAGCCTTGGGATGGTCCTGCTTTGATTTCATTTACTGATGGTCGATACATTGGTGCTATATTAGATCGTAACGGTTTGCGTCCGTCGCGATTCTACTTAACGAAAGATAATACAATGATTATGGCTAGCGAGGTATGCTTGTTGGTTGAGCTGTTGTGTATAGTTGTGAGTGTTTTATTTTGTGTATTTAGGTTGGTGTTTACGATGTTGATCCTGCCGAGGTGGTCTTGAAGAGTAGATTAAAGCCAGGACGTATGCTTCTGGTGGACACTGAAGAGAAGAAGTTTATTCAAGATATTGCGCTGAAACAACACATTGCCGAGTCGAGGCCCCACAGTAAATGGCTGGAAGAAAAGGTATGATATTTTTAGTATTTACTTTTGCTTACTACAGACAAACACAATAATAACGGAATACATAACCACTGCATACAATAATAAGAATAATCAGTTAACCAAATTATTGAACGTTCTATCTATTTTTCTTGCATGTTTTAAATCTGGCGCCCGCAGATGGTGAGTGAGCATACGTAGAAAAGACTAATAGTTATTATTTGCATTTATATTGTTTTATAGTAGTTTTCGATAACGTGCCAATCATTTAATTTGTTGCTTATGTTTTTATAAACGGTATTTAATTTTTACTAGTATAGTATTTGGTCGTTACGGTAGCTTTATATTTGCAGACTTGACTGTAGATAATAGTCTTTCGTAGTTTACAATTTTGCGCAATATTTGATACTAATCTATTCACTTGTAATAGATTACCATGGAGGAGTTCAGGAAAGCTTATTTGGATGCTGGTAATCCAGAACATGCTGCATATCAACCAAGCGGATTGACTGACAAACGGTTAGCACTTCATAACTATACGACTGAAACTATTCATATGCTGATTTTGCCCATGATAAACAACAAGAAAGAAGCGCTTGGTTCGATGGGCAATGATGTCCCACTTGCTTGCCTCTCGCTTTTTACGCCGTTACTCTACGATTACTTCAAGCAACTTTTTGCGCAAGTTACTAACCCACCAATTGATCCATTCCGTGAAAAGGTTGTCATGTCTTTACAGTGCCCAATCGGCCCACAAAGCAATATTTTACAACCAAGTGCTAAACAAGTTCATCGTTTATGGCTCAAACATCCAATTTTGAGCATTGATGATTTTGAAATGTTGAAAGCCACCACGCACCGCAATTGGACCACGAAAGTAATTGATGCAACTTACGATGTCTCCCTCGGGCCCATGGGAATGATTAGTCGTTTGCAAGAAGTGTGCGAAGAATCGGAAGCGGCTAGTAAGAAGCATCAAATATTGATTCTTAGTGATCGTAATGCATGTGAACAACGTGTTCCGTTGAGTAGTTTGTTGACATTGGGAGCAGTGCATCATCATCTGATTGAGACCCGTGCACGTATGAAGGTAGCCTTGCTTGTTGAAACAGCTGAAGCACGCGAAGTCCATCATATATGTGTGCTACTGGGCTATGGCGCGGATGCCATTTGTCCTTATTTACCACTGGAATTGGCGAAGTCACTTCGAGAATCCGGGCTGCTAGATGCTTCATTAACTGATGCAATTGTGTTTGAAAATTATGCACAAGCAATGGCAACTGGTATTAATAAAGTAATGGCAAAAATGGGCATATCAACTTTACAATCGTATAAAGGCGCACAAATATTTGAAGCTGTTGGCTTAGCAGATGATGTAATTGATAAATGTTTCCGAAATACTCCTTCGAGGATTGGCGGAGTGTCTCTTGAAATATTAGCTGCTGAAAACTATGAGCGGCATCGTAATGCGTATCAGTTACCAAGTGACTCGCGTATTCTTCGTGACATTGGCAATTATCATTGGCGTGCGGGTGGAGAAAAACATATCAATGAACCAGCTAGTATTGCAGCGCTGCAAGAAGCTTCAGCTAATAAGAGCAAATCGGCATATGATAAGTTTTGTGAATCAACGATGGAAAGTGTTCGCAATTGTATGTTGAGAGGTCGTTTAGATTTAAGGAAGCTGGATCAACCTTTACCTCTATCTGAAATTGAACCCGCGAGTGAAATAGTGAAACGGTTTGCGACGGGAGCTATGAGTTTTGGATCCATTAGCATTGAAGCTCATCAATCACTGGCTCTAGCAATGAACAAGGTATGTACATTCGATTGTCAATAAGTTTAGTTTGGTACTTAGCTTGAATGAATTGTCCGTCCTCGTATAGATTGGTGGAAAGAGTAATACAGGCGAAGGAGGTGAGAATCCTGAGCGTTACCTTAATAATCAAAAACGTTCGGCGATTAAGCAAGTCGCTTCGGGCAGGTTTGGAGTCACTTCCTCCTATTTGGCTCATGCAGATGATCTTCAAATAAAAATGGCACAAGGTGCTAAGCCAGGTGAAGGTGGTGAATTGGGTGGCAACAAAGTTACGCCGGATATTGCAAGGACGCGGCACTCAGTAGCAGGCGTTGGATTAATTTCTCCACCACCACATCACGATATCTATTCCATCGAGGATTTGGCTGAGTTAATCTATGATTTAAAATGCGCTAACCCAGAAGCCAGAGTATCTGTGAAATTAGTATCTGAGGTGGGAGTGGGTGTCGTCGCAGCGGGTGTAGCTAAAGGCAAAGCTGAACATATTGTGGTTTCTGGCCACGATGGTGGAACTGGCGCAAGTAGTTGGACTGGAATTAAAAATGCAGGTTTACCATGGGAGTTGGGTATCGCTGAGACTCATCAAGTCTTGGTACTGAATAATCTTCGCTCACGCATTGTCCTGCAAGCAGATGGTCAAATTCGTACTGGCTTTGACGTGGTTGTTGCTGCTTGCTTGGGTGCTGATGAAATTGGATTCAGTACAGCTCCATTGATAGTGCTGGGTTGTACTATGATGAGAAAATGTCATTTAAATACATGTCCAGTAGGCGTTGCCACACAGGATCCTATACTACGAAAGAAATTTACTGGTCAGCCAGAGCATGTAATCAACTACCTCTTTATGGTAGCTGAAGAAGTGCGGCAACATATGGCCTCTCTAGGCGTACGTACTTATCAGGAGCTTGTAGGTCGTACAGATTTTCTGAAGCCATTGGAGAAAGGAAATATTAAATCCAAGACATTAAATCTTAATTTGATTTTACAAAATGCATTGCACATGCGGCCTGGTGTAAATATAAAGGGCGGATCCCAAGCACAGGACTTCCAATTAGAGAATCGTCTTGACAACGCATTAATAAAGCAATCTATGGACGTGATTAATGGTACAAGTAAAAGTGTTACGATTTCTATGAAAATTCATAATGAGTGTCGAGCATTTGGAAGCACACTTAGCTATCACATATCCAAGTAATACCCCTGATCTATGTAATGCGATGCTAAGAATTACTTACTTTCATTTATTTTCAGGAAATATCATGAAGAGGGTCTCCCAGTGGGACATGAAATTAAAATAAATCTAACGGGCTCTGCGGGTCAAAGTTTCTGTGCCTTTTTAGCAAAAGGTATCACATGTACATTAGAGGGTGATGCCAATGATTACGTCGGCAAGGGTTTATCAGGGGGCACCATTATTATATATCCTCCCAAGATTTCACCATTCGAATCTCATCTCAATGTGATTTGTGGAAACGTTTGCTTGTACGGTGCAACAAGTGGTAAAGCATTTATGAGAGGCATTGCATCTGAACGCTTTGCCGTTCGTAATTCCGGAGCAATGGCAGTGGTTGAAGGCGTTGGTGACCATGGTTGTGAATATATGACCGGTGGAGTTATTCTGATTCTTGGTAAGTTTAATTAATACTATAATTAGCTGATAACTTGGAGATATTAATTAATTTCTTTAGGATTAACTGGTCGTAATTTCGCGGCTGGCATGTCCGGAGGCATTGCTTACGTTTGGGATCTTGATGGTACTTTCACTGGTAAATGCAACCGTGAAATGGTTGAGTTGTGTAAGTTAGATCAACCAAGTGATATTGAATTAGTGAAAGAGCTACTATCTGAATTTATTCAACACACTGGAAGCATTGTTGCCTCTGAACTTTTAAATGACTTTGATAATAAAAAGCAGCAATTTATAAAAGTCTTCCCATATGATTATCAACGAGCTTTGAAGGAAGCTGCACTTGCATCGAAGGAAACGAAAACTGTGAATGGTAATGGTGTAATGAATAGTAATGAACCAAATATTCTTGATATTGAGGATGCTATTCCAAATGAATCAAGAAAAGCTGAACGGGCATTAGATAAACTGCGTGGTTTCATGAAATATCAGCGAGAAACCGGTATGTACAGACCAGCGGAGAAGCGTCTTAAGGATTGGGATGAAATTTATAATTTTCAACATGTTCGTAAGGGTTTACGTGTACAAGCAGCTCGTTGTATGGAATGTGGTGTACCATTTTGCCAGTCAAATAGCCATGGATGCCCCCTTGGTAATATTATACCAAAGTGGAATTTACTCATATTCCAGAATCAGTGGCAACAAGCATTGAATCAGTTATTGCAAACTAATAATTTCCCAGAATTTACGGGACGCGTTTGCCCAGCGCCTTGTGAAGCAGCTTGTGTTCTCGGTATTTCAGAGCCCTCAGTTACTATTAAAAATATCGAATGTGCGATAATTGATCACGCATATGAAAATGGATGGATTAAACCAGAACTTCCACCAATCCGAACCGGAAAACAAGTTGCAGTAGTTGGTTCTGGTCCTGCTGGTTTGGCTTGCGCTCATCAGCTAAATAAAAGCGGTCACTCAGTGACAGTTTTTGAACGAAACGATCGCGTTGGTGGACTATTGCAATACGGTATACCGACTATGAAATTAAGTAAAGCCGTTGTCCAACGTCGCGTTGACCTTCTTTCTGCGGAAGGTATAATATTTAAAACAAACGTTAATGTAGGAAAAGATATTTCCGCGAAAGACCTGTGCGAAGAGAATGATGCTGTTGTTTTGTGCACTGGTGCAACGTGGCCACGAGATTTGCCTCTGCCAGGACGACAACTCAATGGCATTCATTTTGCCATGGAATTTTTGGAGGGATGGCAAAAACGTCAATTGGGCGGTAGCAACGAAGCAATTTATGCCAAAGACAAACACGTTATTGTTATAGGAGGTGGTGATACTGGATGCGATTGCATTGCTACTTCATTACGACATGGAGCTGCAAGCATTACAACTTTTGAAATTCTACCAGAACCGAAAGTTAAACGAACTTCTGATAACCCATGGCCACAGTGGCCACGAATCTTCCGTGTAGATTACGGTCATGAAGAGGTAAAGGTTCGACATGGTGCAGATCCACGTGTATTTAGTATCCTAACTCAAGAATTCATCGATGATGGAAATGGGCATGTGTCTGGCGTTCGTACTATTAATGTTGAATGGGAAAAGGACGATAGTGGCCGATGGGAAATGAAACAAGTCCCAGGAAGTGAGAAAGTATATAAAGCAGATTTAGTACTTTTAGCAATGGGCTTCTTAGGACCAGAGAGAGCAATTGGCAATCAGTTAAATTTAAAATTAGATGCACGTTCCAATTTTGAAACCAATTCCTATTTAACTAGCTATACAAATGTATTCGCTGCTGGAGATTGCCGACGCGGGCAGAGTCTTGTTGTATGGGCAATTTCCGAAGGTCGACAAGCTGCAAAGAGTGTAGACGAATATCTTAACGGTAAAACATCACTACCTGGTCCTGGAGGTATTATTCAACCGTTAAAATGTGTAATATAATATAATTAAAGAAGTAATTTAACGAATTGAACTTTACTTAAAAAGTTACAGACAATAATAATACAAAAAACAGAATTTAATATATTTTACATATATTAATTGTAATGCTTTAGTTATTAGGTATCTATGTAGTGTCATCATAATATATTGTTATTTCAAATCATGGCTAGCTCGCTGAATAGGCTGGTTAGTGTTCATATGTACAGATGATAAGAAAGCACCCCTAATCAAGTTTGGAACTGTTTTAAAGTCTATGTTTAGCCCACATCTATACTAATGTATAAAGCTGAAAAGTTTGTTTGTTCGTTTAAAAACG